>PVIY010062084.1:0-10986 GCA_004026745.1 Myrmecophaga tridactyla | reverse complement strand
GCAATGGCTTAGAGAGACTGAGGCCACATCTGAACAACAAAAGAGGTCCTCTGGAGGTGACTCTTAGGCATGCCTATAGGTAGTCTAAGCTTCTCCTCTGCAGACATAAAGCTTCACAAGAGCAAGCCTCAAGGTCAAGGGCTTGGCCTTCTGATTTGGGTGTCCCTAATGCTTGACACAATATCAGTGGCTTCCTGGTGGTAAAGTTTAATAGTTCCATATTTTTCCTCTCATCCCTCAAGCAAACCTGAATTCTAATCCTGGCCTAGCCACTTACTTGTGGGACCACTGGCAAGTCACTGAACCTCTGAGGCTCAGTCTCTTCATCTGTTAAATGGGGATAATATCTCCCAGGTGGGGGCATAGTGGTGACTTAGAGATTAAATGAGATACAGTGGAGAAAGGCATGAGACAAACTGTAAAGTGCAGCCACTCGTCTGCCACAGTCTGGCCAGGGCGGGGCTGCTGGCCTGCTTTCCTTATGCCCCTGGCTTCCTTCCCCCAAATGTCAGGAGTAAAGCCCAGCTCCCACCTCCAAGCTCCATGGCTTGCCTGTTCCCAGGAGAGTGGGGCTCCCAGGGTCGTGTGATGGGGCTTGGGGACCACATGTAGTAGACAAGCAGGAGACCCTCTGGGCTCTAAAATTGTCTGATTCCCGGAGGGTGTGAGAGCAGCGTGCCTTTTCCACAATGGTGGAGGGAATAGCTCTCGGTTGCGAGTGGTTGACTGTGTCTCCAAAGCTTTGACATGCATTTTCTCACTTCTGCAGCAAACCTACAAGATGTGGGTCTCCTAGAGGGAGGCCGCTGGGGCTCAGAGCAGCTTGCTCAGCAGTTCACTTGCTCAGCTAGTAGGAAGCAGCCTGGGACTGACGCAGGCCTTAAAGGGAACTTTTACTTTATGGCCTCACAATTTTCCTGGTGCTCAAAGTAACAGCTTTTTTTGTTTGTTTTAACAACAACTACAAAAAGGTGGGGTGAATAAAGCCAGAGATGGAAAAACAAGATAGTAGGGCTCAGAAGCCAGCCCCTGGAGTCAGCCGGGGTTTCAGGAAGCACAGCACCTGTCAGATGTGGAAACCAGCACTGCCGCCTGGGACCAGCCTCTTTCCTTGGCCGACACACAAAGTCCAGAGAGCAGGAGAGCAGGGTGGCCACATACCAGTGTGCAGATGGGCCGGCTTCCAGGCCATGCTTTCCCCCACCCCTTCCAGCCAGAGGCAGACTGTGCTCCCACGGGGTCAATTGTCCGACTCACCAAACTGGCTGGATCATATCTCGGCCAAAGGCCCAGGGCAGAGGCCCCGCCCGTGCAGAAGGCAGTGGGCCCCGGTAGGCTGTGCCCAGCTGGGCCCTGCCCTACTTAAGTCTGCCTTCCCTTGGCCAGAAATAGCAGTGAACACTGTCCGACTTGGAGGCCTCCAGGCCAGGTGTGCCTCTGCAGGCTGAGCCAAGCCCCCAGCGGCCTTCACACTGCTAGGTGGACAATCAACAGTTTCCAGACGATAATAATCATCATCATCATAATTGGTAACATTTATTTGACACATCCTATGTGCCAGATACTTTTCAGGTACCAACTCACCACAGCCCATTATTAAGTCCATTTTACAGGTGGGAATAATAAGGCACAGTAGTGAAGTGATGATCTAGAGCCACATAGCTGGGAAGACGTGGCAGCTGCAGCAGCTTCAGGTGGGAGGTGGGAGGCCAGGCAGCAGTGAGGACTGAGCCCTGCTGTGGCCCAGCCTGGCTCACCTTCGCACCTGTGTAGGATGAGCGGCCTCAGTATCCCCCTTCACGATAAGGAAGCAGCTCTGCATAGGCTCCCAAGTTCAGGTGGTGGGCACACGGCAGAGCCAGGGGTAGAAACCAAGGGCCAGCTGTGTGACTCTCAGTCCAGTGCTCCGCATGCCTCTCCATGCAGAGGCCCTGGTGAGCAGGGATAGGGTGGCAGGTGGAGAGAGAATAGCTCTGGGCTGGGAATCTCCAAGTCCCTCCTGCGTGCTCAGCCCTGAGCTTCCCGTGCCAGCTGTGGCAAAGCTCTTGCTCTTCCTGGGCCCCTCTGAAAACACTGTGGTTTCAAAGTTTCTTCTCCTGCACGGTGATATTGCTCTGGGGTAAATGACCCAGGGGGAATGAGCCTCCAGGAAGAGACAGAGGGAGTGGCAGTGTCACACGCCACTGCTTTCCAGATGCCAGGGTGCCAGGCAGATTCTCCCAGGCCAGGTCCTGCTGCACCAGGAAACCAGCCTTGCCTGCAGCCCACATGGGAGCAGCGGGACTAGGCCTTGCTGAGGGTGGGGTCTGAGGCAGGTGTCTCAACAGAGCCGCACAGTACAGAAGCTGATGCCCAGGCTGCACCCCAGACCAGTGAAATCAGGGTCTCTTGGCAGGGGATTCCAGCATCTGCATTTTTTAGAGCCCCCAGGGAGTTCCAGAGGGAGGTCAAAGCTGAGGAGTCACTGCTGTAAGACTCTAAGGGCAATGGGGGAAGCGAGAACCTCCTGCCTCCCCAGGTGGGCTTCTTGGAGTCAGTAACCCAAAGCCTGCTTGTGTGTGTGCAGTTTTCCAAGGAGAGGAGTCCACAGCTTCCATCAGCTTTTCTCGCTCAAAAGAGGTTGAAAACCCCAAATTCCCACAGCCAGCAATGTGATTTCTAAATTCTGGAAACCTCCAGGCAGGATCAAAGTTGGTTTGTCTTAGCTGCTCTGGAAAACTATCCTGGCCTCTCCAGACCACTCTTTCCTCTCCTTCTTCCTGAAAATATCTACTGAGCATTTACGAGGTCTGGGGCCCTGTCCTAGGCACTGGACACAAGTCTGTCCCTGCCCTCAGAGAGCCCGTGTTCGAGTGGGGGACACAGGCACGCTGTGAGCGAGCAGGATGGCAGCACTGAGCCATGGCGAGCACTGGGAAGGTGTGCAGGGGTGGGGGTGACAGACCCTGGTACCAAACCTGGCAGTTCCTTAGCATCACGGGAGCTCTGGCCCCACCCCCAGAGATTCTGAGGACTTGGTCTGGTGTGGGGCCTGGGCATTGACATTTTTCATTTCTAATGTACAACTGGAGTTGAGGTTCACTGTGTAGGTCAAGTACCAGGAAAGGCTCCCAGGAGGAGGGAGCTCGGCTGAAGCCTCCAGGGAGAGGAATCAGCCAGAGACTTGGAGGGGGGGTGGGGGGGGGCGGAGTGTTTGGGCAGTGGATCTGCAGGACAAAGGCCCTGGGCTGGGAAAGGGCCTGGTGTCCTGAGACAATGAGAAAGAGGCCAGGAGTCTATATGGCCCAGGGGAGGTAATAGTAAGGAGGACAAAGGAAGGGCAGGGGCAAATAGACAGGGCTCCACTGGCCACATAGGAGTCTGGATTTTATAGCCAATGCAGCAGTAGCTATACTTAATATGTTGGAGACCTGCACATGGGGGAGTGACAAGATTCAATTTGCATTTTTAAAAGCACCCCCCCTGCTATGCGGATAAGGGAGTGGGGTGAGCAGGACTTGTTGAGGAAGCTGTGCTTGTTCTGGTGGGAGTTGGTGGCATAAGGCTGAGAGAAGGGGTGGGCTGGAGGCACATATTGGCTGTGGGGGGTGGGGAAGGGGGTCCTGAGAGTGGCTCCTAGGTGTGTGGCTTGAGCCAGTTGGGGGGTTGAGGGGCCATTTACTCCCCTCCTCTGAATCCCACAGCCCTTAGAATCCTGGAGTGCCAGCTGTGAAGGCACCTTCGAGGGCCATTGGCTCAGCATTTCTAAGATGTGTGCCACATGGTATTAAGAGCTGTTAAGGGGAAAACAGTTTCAAATCCATTTGGAAATGACTCAGCCAGCAGTGTTTTCCTGGCTGACGCTTCAGAGACTTCAGTACTCTAATACACGGGGGGGTGGCGGGTGGGGGGGTGTGGGTTCCAGGGGAGGAGAATCCGGGCGCACATACCTGGTGACAATAAAACCTTTTGTTCTTCGCAGCGCATCTCCTGGGGCATGTGTTCTGAGGAACTCTCCGGAAAACACTGTTGTGGCCCCCTGACAGGTGAGGACAGTCCCCTGTGCTGGGCCAAGAATGCTGTGTCCTGCGAGCAGGGGCAGGACCCCCGTCTAGTCTGGCCACAGGTGCTGCGGCCACCACACCACTTGGTTCCCCCAGGGCTGTCAGGGAGCACCTGGGTGCTGTTGTCAGGCTGGGAGGGCTCCCGCCTCAGTGAAGGACAAGGGGACTCTCCACGGGTGGACTGACGGGGGACCCAGAACAGAGAAGGAATTCTGTTCCAGAGACCACCCCTCTCTGAACCCACCCCCTGCTCCAGGGGCTTGGCGGACGCCGAGAGGCGAGGTGGGGGGACCTGGTGCATGGTGCTGGCTTGAGGAGCTCACCCCATGCATCCCCCACCCAGCCCCTTAGACCAAGGACACAAGAAAGCGCCTGAGCTGACTCAGGCCATGGGTCTCATTCTCTTTAGGTGAGTGGGTGCTGAAAGTCCCGTGGTCTTTGTGGCCATCCGGTCATCCCTCCGTCCATCTGTCCTTCTGTGCCTCTTCCCCTCCATCCACTTTTTTATTCGGGAGTCCCTCCCCTCACAGCATCTGGTGCACAAGGGAGGTGGCCGGCAGTGTGATGAGTTACAGGAACAACCGCCATTCATTGAAAGCCTTCTGTGTGCCAGCATTTTACACAAATTCTCTATTCTAATCCCTGGACTAATCTACAATGCAGGTTGTATTTTCCTCAATCCACAGATGAGAAAAGTGAGGCTCAGAGAGGTTAAGTCACTTGATCAAGGTCACACAGCTAGGAGGTGATGCAACTGGATTCAAACACAGGCAGTCTGGTGCCAGAACCTGGGAGCTGTGTCAATATCTGGTGCTATTAGAAGAAAGCAGATCAGAAATGCCGCTCACTGGCATATATGAGGGGGAGGCAGTGGGGGAGTGACAAGGCTGCTGGGGGAGGAGGTTTCTTGGAGGAGTTGAGTTTTGGAGGGTGACTGGAGTTTAGTAGAATATTAATATAATAATTTCATTGTACAAACGGATTGGATATAAAAGTATACATTTGGGCAGTGCAACTGGCTCAGTGGCAGAATTCTCACCTGCCATGCCAGAGACCCAGATTTGATTCCTGGTGCCTGCGCATGCCAAAAAAAAGGTAACAAAAAGTATATATTTGGTCAGTTTAAACTGTAGTTGCTTAGAAGTAGTCAACCTACCTGCTGTAAAATATCATCTAAAATCAGCACCTCCATTCCCACTGCTCACACAGCTGTCGGTGACTGTTCCAGAATTTTCCAATAAGATGTGCCTGCAGCTGGTTCCCTTATTTTGTTCCCATCAGCACACACCAGCAGAAAAGCACAGGCAGACCCTCCAAGTTTGCAGAAAATGTATATGAAAGACCTTAACATGGATAGTGTTTCAGTTTCTTAGGCTGTTCCGAGGAAATACCATGAGATGGTTTGGCTTAAACAATGGGAATTTATTTCCTGGGGTGGAGTCTGGGAAAACATCCAGTTCACAGCATCATCAGGGTGATGCTTTCTTCCCGAAGAGCAGCTGCCGGTAGTCCTTGGCTCCTCTGCCTCATGGCCAGGCACTGGGCAGTGACTGCTGCTTTCTCCCTTCTCTTCCTGGTTCCACTGATTTCAGCTTCTCGCTTCCATGACTTTCTCTCGCTGTGTCTGAATGTCATTCTCTAATAAATCACCCAGTAACAGGATTAAGATCCACCTTAATTGATGTGGGCCATGCCTTAACTTAAGGAGCCTCATCAAAAGTCCTACTTATGATGGGTTCCCACCCTCAGGAATGGGTCAAGTGTAAGAACATGTTTTTGTTCTTAATTTCTCCTGCAAATGACAAGTTCCCCGCTCACTCCTCCCACAAATATGGGGCAATTGATGACGACGATGCTAGAGGTGCTACTGCCAGCTCCTATCCCTGAGTCCTGCCCGTGCCCCTGCCCAGCTGCTGCCGCCCCGCTTCCTCTTCCTAGCAGACCAATCAGTAGGTGCTTTTAGGGGTCCCACTCCACAGGTGAGGAGAGCGAGGTCCGGCAGTCCCTCACCCCGATGGTGGGGTGGCAGAGCCGAGGTCTGGACTCGCACCTGGGACCCTGTCTTCTCTCTCCTGAGGACGCGGCTTCGGCACCTGTCCCCAGCCCGCTGACCTCACACCTCCAGCTCCCTCCCTCCTGGGCCCTGGGGTGCCGCACATCATCCCCTGCAGTGCTGCCCCGGGATGCGCAGTAGCTGTGAGCAGGACCCAGGCCAGCGGGCCTGGCCGGCCCGGGAGCAGCTTTGTGTATGGACCCTGAAATCTGGATTTCATATGTTCCACAGTAATTTTTTACTTTATTTTTCCAGCTATGTAAAACTAAGCCCTGCTCCTAGCTCACAGCAGGCCGTGGGCCGGGTTAGGTCCACAGGCTGTCGTTGGCCACCCCGGGCCCTGGACCAACTCTTACTCCGGTCCTGTGGCTGAGGTGCTCTCCCCTCTGGCTTTGAGACCTCCTCAGGGCCTGGCCATGGTTGGGGGTTCCCTGCAGGTGATGGTGCACCCCACTGTGGGGCGGCCAGCGTGTGGCACCCTGCCCTCGAGGGCCCACCCATCTCCTGTAGGGTCATTCTCTGCTCCCTGTCAACCAGACGGGGTAGAAGCATCTGCACTGGCTGAGGAGAAAGACTTCTGCCACCCCAGCTCTGGGTCCAGAAGCTTCTGCTCCCTCAGGGGATTCCCAGGCAGCTTCCGGGCCCTTCCTGTTGGCCAAGCTGCCTGCTGTTCCTGGGGCTGCCGGCTCCTCCTCAGTGCCCGAACTCGCCCAGCTGCCTCTTCAGTGGGGTGGAGAGGCTGGGACGGCGGTGGGTGTAAGGGCTGGGGCCCCACTTGTGACCTCGGCCAACATCCTTCATCCCCTCACCCCACCCCCTGCCTCAGTTTACTCAGAGGGTATGGAAAGGGCTGAGCCCAGTGCCCGGTTCCAAGACCAGAGAGGCTGCCTAGGCTCTGGAGTGTCAGGGCCAGCCCAGCAGCCTCTGCCTTGGGCGTGGGTTTGATGCCATCGAGGCAGGGGCCTCTGCAGTGGCATTTCCCACCCTCTTAGTGCCCATCAAACCAGGGATCCTCTGAGAGTCACCTTGGGACTCACCCATTAACCTGATAGAGGAATCCTGGCCTTCCCCTGAGAGCCCTTTGTAAAGTTTTGGCCACTACCCCAGAACTTGGGTACCTCTTGGGCTCTGCAATCCCAGGCAAGTCACTCACCCTCTCTGAGCTCTGCAACACACCACCACATACCAGTTGAGCAGCACTGGGCAAGTCACTTAGCTTCTCTGAGCCTTGGGTCCCCAAGAATAGAACTGCCTGCTGGGCTGGTTGTGAGACTCCAAGGAGATGAAGTTCGCAAATGTCCCCGTGTGGTTGGTGCTCCCACCGGCGGCCACCCCTCCCTCAGCAACCTGCTATTTCTAAAGCACCGCTTTCCCCTCAGTGTCCCTCCCTGCTGCCCTGCAGGGCCGCGTGGCGCCGGCCTGACCTGAGGCTTTATGAGTCAGAAAGTGTAGAAAGCCCTTCTTGGAGCCCCCAGGCCCGTTTGACAGAGTGGGACAGGATTGCCAAAGGCCTGTTTCCATACTCCAGTTCCAAGGAACGCAGGAGGCTCGTTGCCTTGTGCCCCCAGGCCCGTGGCTGCACTTAGCTGAAGGGCTCCTGGTGAAGGGATGATTTATCTGCCTGCCCCTTGGGCCGAGGCTGGGCCAGTCCTGCAGGACGCACCCCTGTCCTTAACCTGGGAGGTGACCCAGCCTGGCTGACACAAAGCAGGTCCCTGGAAGAGAAGATGAGCACCTGCCCCATTGCGAGCCTGCCCTCCTTAGCCATTTCTGTCCATGCAGGTTTGCTATGTGCCTTTGGTATCAGGTGCCTCACAGAGGGGAGAGGGAAGAGAGAAACAATAGCTCTCCTGTACCAGGAGTCTAGTTAGGAAATTCCTTGTTTTCCTTTCTCCAGGTTTGGGGGAGTCCCCTGGGTTAATGGGGGACTTCCTTGGTTCCTGAGTCACTCCTGTCTCTGCAGTTCCCAGACCCAGGCCTGGGGTCCCGGCAGACTTGAAGGGCCACTTAGGGTATCCCACCCTCCCCCGCAGCCTCAGGTGGCACTTGAGCCCAACATAAGCATTTATTCAGCCTTTGCTTCCATGCCCCTTGTAATGGGAGCCCACACTCACCCGTGTAGGCTTTTCCTTCTGAGCACACATTTGTTTCATCTTGAGCCCAAATCTGAGTCACAAAAAGACAGTTAAAGAAAGGCTTCTCTAACAAAGCTGTCAGAATACCATGGACCTCTTGTGAGGTAGTGAGCCCTTCATCACCGGAGGTGTGTAAAATAGAAGCTAGGCTCTCATTTGGCAAGAGCTAGCAGGAGGTGATTTTTGAGGTCTTGTCCAGTGCTGAATTCTCATTTGTCCAGAGAAGGGTGGGGGACCCCACAGGCAGAGGGGGTGGAGCTCCTTCCTGGAGCCATCCTTCCCCTCCGCTCTGTGGCCTGCCCCCTCCCCACCTCCATACAGAGAGCAGCGGGAGTGCAACTGACCCCAGCCCTGCCTGCGCTGCTGTCCCCAGCCTGCTGTTGGGCCCTAGCTGCCCGACACTGACTCTCCTTGCCCCACAGGCCTGCACTGGCACTTGTCATTCCTGGGTTGTTTGATTTCAGGAAGGGGTGAAGGGCAGCCAGCTTCCAGCTCCCCTCCTCCCATCTGAGCCCCCCTCCTAGGATTATTTGGTGTGGGGTGGTTCTGAGTGCTCAGCATGGTTTGTGTCATTTCAGAAGTATAGCACCCAGTGTGACTGAACAATTGCAAAAAGCCTGTGTCCTACCTTAGAGTATCAGTTAAAGGCTTTATGTTTTAGCTATGTCTGGGATTTTAAACTGGGTCCTTGGAGTTCCTGTATGGACTTCATGTGGTCTGTGAACCCCCAGAAATTATTTGCAAAATACTACTTGTGTCTAAATTTTCTTGGGGGGAATTGTCATCTCCAAAATGTTAATAAACACTGATTGATAAGATGGAATCCTATGTAATGTGTACAATTATGTTGTAGAGCATTTTATCAACATGCAAAAGTTTTCCCAATATATTGTTGAATGAAAAAAACAGGCCCCAAAACAGCACTCTCTACAATATGAGTCCAACTTTGTTATTCACACACAGATGCACTAGAAGTACAGCTGTTAAAATGACGATAGTTTTCATTTCTGGGGTGAGATGATGGGCAATTTTTGTTTTGTGCTTTCCCATATTTGTTAAATGTTATATAATGCACATTTATTCCTTTTTAATAAGGTTGGGAGGGCACTCAGTCTATTTTCTGCAGAGAAGTGGGACCCTCCTCCTCTCCCCAGTAACTCCATCTTCCTTCTGGCCCTCTAGCCCCAGAGGGGGTCTGCAGGTCTTTGGACAAGCTCCAGATTTTGCCTCTAGGACTCTAGTCAGTCACTCACTAGCTTACTTACATCCTGACTTTGACCAAAGTCCATCTGGGGGAGTTTTGGAACCTTGGAGGCTATGGAGGGGAGGGTCTCCCTATGTTTTTCCCTCTAGCCCTACCCCAGTGGAGTAGCTGACCCCAGACCCATCAGTCATGCATCGAGCTGCTGAGACTGCTCATAGGACCACACTTCCTGGCTGTGTGACTTGGGGCCAATCACCTAACCTCTCTGGGCCTCAACATCCCATAATGCCGAAAACCTGCTTCATAGGGTTTGTCATGGAAGCAAACTGTGGGAGCCTGAGGCTGGCAGATTATGGGGGCCAGTCGTTGCTATTTTCTCTGGCATCACAACCCAGGTGTCCACCCCACCCCCACCCCCAACTGACCTGCCTATCTGCCTTCTCTCTTCTCCTCAGGGAGCTCCAGGCTAGATGCGGGCTGCTTGTATTAAAGTCATCAAGTACTTTCTCTTCCTTTTCAACTTGCTCTTCTTTGTAAGTACAGCAGTGCTACCTCAGCCACCCCATACAAAGCCTCTGCCCAGGGCCTCCCCAGTCCGATGGGATGGTGGCAGGTGTAGACGGCGGGGGCAGAGGACAGAGCGTTCTGAGTGGTGTCGGCTGGGGTTGGCCAGGAGATTCCCAGCATTCCCAGCTGGGCCTTTGGCAAAGCTCTGGACTCCACTCCCAACCTCCCCTCTCCTGGGGCACTGAGGCCTGGGCCAGGTGGGGTTGGAGAGTGCCTGGGATGTGACCCCCAACTCATCACTGGGCAGTTCTGGGGAAGAATTTCCCGGCATCTCCTAGAGATCCCCCTGGAATCTCTGATCCTCTCCTGATTTCCCTGCCTCCTCCGCCTCCTTGGAAGAACCTGCCTGTTTCAGACCCAGATCTCAGCTGTCCCCATGCCACCAGCACCCTGTTGTGGGGACTGTTTCCCCAAACAGCATTAGGGTGGGCAAGGGGCAGCGCTGGGCCAGGTGGGTGCCGAAGCTCTCGGGTGGACATGCTCCCCATTCCCTAGATGCGTCCTTCAGAGCGCACACCTAGGTGCCCAGCCATGAGACACCCAGACGTCAGCCCTGAGGCGCAGCTGGAGCTGGTTTTCCTGGGGCCTGGGCTTTCCTCCCTGGCCTGGTACTGACTCCTGCCATGTTGCTGCCAGGACAGTGGTGTGGGGGTTGTGTGCGTCCGTGTCTGTGTGTGTGTTTGTGGGGGATGAGGGTTCAGGTGGGAGGGGCCTGGGGGGTTTATAGCCCCCACTGGGTGCTGGAGATGGTGGACTCCCTCGCACACACTGCACACACTTGAGCACCAACATGTTGTTGGCTCACTCTGACATGTTAAAAAATCAGGTTATACAGTGGAATGTTTATCATGGTCCAATTTTATTTTAAAAAATTGTACCCATGCATGGATATTTTTGAGAGGAGAAGTAAATACCTCTGAAGATTAGCATTGGGATTCCTGAGAATTTTTATTTTATTCTTTTTGCTTCTCTGTACTTTCCAAA
>PVIY010062083.1:0-10996 GCA_004026745.1 Myrmecophaga tridactyla | reverse complement strand
CAGTGGTTCCATTTACACCAACAGTCCCTTCACGCATTCCAGGTCTTCTCCATCATTCTCTTCACAATTCCTCTAAAATCTTCTCCTTAGCCATCCAAAACACCATTCCAACAGATCTGGTATTTGCAAACCGCAGCAGCACCCCACTCTCGGTACCAAAATCTGTTCTAGTTTGCTAGCTGCTGGAATGCAACACACCAGAGATGGATTGGCTTTTAATAAAAGGGGATTTATTTTGTTGGTTCTTCAGAGGAAAGGCAGCTAACTCTCCACTGAGGTTCTTTCTTACATGGAAGGCACAGGATGGTCTCTGCTGCTCTTCTCTCCAGGCCCCTGGGTTCCAACAACTTTCCCTGGGGTGATTTCTTTCTGCATCTCCAAAGGCCTGGGCTGAGCTGCAAGTGCTGAGATGAGGAATGCCGAGCTGCTCAGGCTGTGCTACGTTGCGTTCTCTCATTTAAGCACCAGCCAATTAAGTCAAACGTCACTCATTGCAGCAGACACGCCTCCTAGCCGACTGCAGATGTAATTAGCAACAAATGAGGTTCACGTACCATTGGCTTATGTCCGCAGCAACAAGACTAGGTTTGCTCACCTGGCCAAGTTGACAACTGAATCTAACTAACACAGTGGACAATTGATCTTTGATAAGGCAGTCAAGCCAACTCACCTGGGACAGAACAGTCTCTTCAATAAATGGTGCCTAGAGAACTGGATATCCATATGCAAAAGAATGAAAGAGGATCCATATCTCACACCCTATACAAAAAATTAACTCAAAATGTATCAAAGACCTAAACATTAGATCTAAGACCATAAAGCTTTTAGAAGATGTAGGGAAATATCTTATAAATCTCATAAGAGGAGGCGGTTTCCTAGACCTTACACCCAAAAGCACGAGCATTGAAGAAAGAAAGAAAGAAATGGGAACTCCACAAAATTAAACCCTTTTGTGCATCAAAGAACTTTGTCAAGAAAGTAAAAAGACAGCCTACACAATGGGAGACAATATTTGGAAAAGATTTATCAGATAAAGGTCTAGTATCCAGAATATATAAAGAAATTGTTCAACTCAAAACAAAAAGACAGACCGTCCAATTACAAAATGGGCAAAAGGCACGATGAACAGACTCTTCTCAGAAGAGGAAATAGAAATGGCCAAAAGGCACATGAAAAGATGCTCAACTTCCCTGGCTATTAGGGAAATGCAAGTCAAAACCATAATGAGATATCATCTCACATCCACCAGAATGGCCATTATCTATAAAACAGAAAACGACAAGTGTTGGAGAGGATGTGGAGAAAGAAGCACACTTACCCACTGTTGGTAGGAATGTCAAACGGTACAACTGCTGTGGAAGGCAGTTGGCGGTTCCTCAGGAAGCTAAGTGTAGAATTGCCATATGACCTGGCAATGCCACTGTTAGGTATCTACTCAGAGGACATGAGGGCAAGGACACAAACAGACATTTGCACACCAATGTTTATAGCAGCATTATTTATAATTGCCTAGAGATGGAAACAGCCAAAATGTCCAAAAACAGACAAGTGACTAAACAAGCTGTTTTATATACATACAATGGAATATTGTACAGCTGTAAGACAGAATAAAGTTATGAAGTATGTAACAACATGGATGGACCTTAAGGACATTATGCCGAATGTGATTAGCCAAAAACAGAAGGACAAATACTGTATGGTCTCACTGATATGAACTGACATTAGCGGATGAACTTGGAGAATTTCAGTTGTTAACAGAGATCATCAGGAGATAGAAATAGGGTAGATGTTGAGTAATTGGAGCTGAAGGGACACAGATTGTACAACAGGACTGATTATAAAAATTCAGAAATGGATAGCACAATACTACCTAACTATAATACAATAATGTTAGTACACTGAATGAAGCTGAATGTGAGAATGATAGAAGGGGGAGGGCTGGGGGCATAAATGAAATCAGAAGGAAAGATATATGATAAAGACTAAGATGGTATAATCTAGGAATGCTTAGAGTGTACAATGATATTGACTAAATGTACAAATTAAAAAATGTCTTTGCATGAGGATGAACAAAGGAATGTCAGTATTGCAGGGTGTTGAAAATAGATGGTAATCCATTTTTTAAAGCTTTAATTTATGTGAGACTAAAGCAAAAAATGTTTATTTGGTACAAAATTTATATTTTGACTAGTGCATCTCATATAACTGAACACCATAAGTACATGGAGCCTTGAGTAGAGTGTGAGATTTTATAGGTTTGTTCAGAGTGATGCCCCAATAAATCTGTGCCCATTTGAAAAGATGTATGTACCCTAGAAAAGCCATGTTTTAATCCTAATCCTATTTTTAAAGGCAGCCATTTCTTCTAATCCCTATTCAGTATTGTATATTTGAAATTGTAATTAGATCATCTCCCTGGAGATGTGACTTAATCAAGAGTGGTTGTTAAGCTGGATTAGGTCGAGGCGTGTCTCCACCCATTTGGGTGGATCTTGATTATTTTACTGGAATCCCTATAAAAGGGGAAACATTTTGGCGAAAGCTAGAGACTCTGAGAGAGCAGAGAATGACATAGCCACGAGAAGCAGAGAATCTACCAGCCAGCAACCTTTGGAGATAAACAAGGAAAATGTCTCCCAGGGAGCTTCATGAAACAGGAAGCCAGGAGAGAAAGCTAGCAGATGACGCCATGCTCGCCATGTGCCCTTCCAGCTGAGAGAGAAACTGACTGTTCACTGTGTGCCTTCTCAATTGAGAGAGAAACCCTGAACTTCACTGGTCTTCTTGAGCCAAGGTGTCTTTCCCTGGATGCCTTTGATTGGGCATTTCTATAGACTTGTTTCAATTGGGACATTTTCTCGGCCTTAGGACTGTAAATTAGTAACTTATTAAATTCCCCCTTTTAAAAGCCATTCCATTTCTGGTATATTGCATTCTGGCAACTAGCAAACTGGAACAAAATCCCAGGGTGATTTGAACAGTGAATAAAAAAGTATTTGCAAAGTCCGTTGGGGGAATGGTGAGAAAGAAAGAAAATTCAACTTCCTCATTAGGAGAAGGCCTTATATTTTCACAAGTAGTGAGGACAACAAAATCGATAGGCTGAGCCCTCAATCTTGGGGTTTGTTCACATGAAACTTATCCCCACAAAGGGTAAACTAAGCCTATTTAAAATTAGGCCTACGAGTCACCCACAGAGAACGTCTTTTGTTGCTGAAATGTGGCCCATCTCTCAGCCAACATGGCAAGCAAACTCACTGCCCTCCCCCTCTCTACATGGGACATGACTCCCGGGGTGTAAACCTCCCTGGCAAAATGGGACAGAAATCCTAGAATGAGCTTGGTCTCAGCATCAAGGGATTGAGAAAACCTTCTCGAATGAAAGGGGGAAGACAGAAATGAGACAAAGTGTCAGTGGCTGAGAGATTTCCAATAGAGTTGAGAGTTTATCCTGAAGGTTATTCTTACACATTATATAGATAACCCCTTTTTAGTTTAAGATATATTAGAGAGGCTAGAGGGAAGTGCCTGAAATTGTAGAAGTGTGTTTCAGTAACCATGTTTCTTTAAGATGATTGTGTGTAATGATACAGCTTTTGCAAAGTGACTGAGTGATTGTGAAAACCTTGTTCTGATGCTCCTTTTATCTTCAGAATGAACAAGAGAGTAAAACATGGATTAAAAATAAATAATAGGGGAAACAAATGTTTCTTTTTTCATAGTCTTTGTAACTAAAGATTTGTCAATTTTATTGATCTTTTCAAAAAACTAACTTTTCAGTTCATTGATTTTCCTTTTTTTTCTAATTCTCAATTTCATTAATTGCCGCTCTAATTTTTGTTATATCGTTCTTTTGCTTGCTATGGGTTTAGTTGGCTCTTCTTTTTTCTAGTTCTTCCAGTTTTGAGGTTACTTTCTGATTCGGGATGTTTTTTTCTTTTTTAATGTTAATATATAGAGACCTATAAATTTCCTTCTCAGCACTGTCTTTGCTGCATCCTATAATTTTTGGAATGTTGTGCTTTCGTTTTCATTTGCCTCCAGATATTTCCTAATTTCCCTTGTGATTTATTCTTGGCCCATTGGTTGTTTAAGAGTGCATTGTTTATTTTCCACATATTTGTGAATTTCTTCAATTTTTCCTCTTTTTTGATTTCTAGCTTCATTCCATTTTGGTTGGAGTAGATACATTATATGTCATTCAGAATTTTTAATTTTCTTAAGACTTTCTTGACCTAACATGTTGTCTATCCTGGAGAGGGATCCATGTGCACTCAAGAAAAATGTGTGTTCTTCTGTTGTCGTGTGAAGTTTTCTATATGTCTGTTGGATCTAGTTGGTTTATAGTATCATTCAACTCTATATCCATATTGATCTTCTGTCTAGATATTTTGTCCATCATTAAAAGTGGTGTGTTGAAGTCCCCGCTATTAATGTAGAATCATCTACTTTTCCCTTTAAATCTTTCAATATTTGCTTCATATATTTGAGGCTGCTGCCTTTGAGGTGAATATATATATATTTATAATTATGTCATCTTGTTGAATTGACCCCTTTATCAGTTTAAAGTGACCTTCTTTGACCCTCATTACAGTTTTTTACTTTGTCTATTTCATTTGATATTACTATACATATCCCAGCTCTTTTGGTTACTACTTGCATGATATTTACCATCCTTTCACTTTCAGCCTACTTGGGTCTTTGAATTTAAGGTGAGTGAGTCCCTTGTAAACAGCATATAGTTGGGCCATGCTTTTTTATCCACAGTGCTACTCTCTGCCTTTTAACCATGGGGTTTAATACATTAACATTTAAAGTCACTATTGATAATGCACGACTTTGTTCTGCCATCTTGTTACCTGGTCTTTGCAAATCTTACACCTATTTTGTCCCTCAATTCTTCCATTAGTGCCAGTTTTCATAGTTAGTTGATTAATAAATGTTAACATTTGATTAACACATGTTAAAACAAATTGGGTAGAGGGAAATACTAGTAGTCAATGAGAAGGAGGGGTAAGGGGTATGGTATGTATGAGTTTTTTCTTTTTTCTTTTTATTTCTTTTTCTGGAGTGATATAAATGTTCTGAGAAATGATCATGGTGATGAATATACAACTCTGCAATGATCTTGTCAGCCATTGATTGCACACCAAGTATGGAATGTTCGTGCATTAAGAATGTTTGTGTTGTATGTTCATTGGTTTTATTAATAAAAAAATTTTTTAATGCCTTTCTGTTTCTGGTATATTGTATTCTGGCAGCTAGCAAACTAGAACAGATTTTGGTACCAGGAGTTGGGTGCTGCTGTGGTTTGCAAATACCAAACATGCTGGAATGGTTTTTTAAATGGATAAGGGGAAAATTTTGGATGAGTTGTAAGAAGCTTGATAGAGAAGGCCTGGAATGCTTTGAAGAGACTGTTGGTAGAAATGTGGACTCTAAAGATACCTCTGACCAGGTTTTAGACAGAAATAAGTTGTGTGTTATTGCAGACTGGAAGGAAGGCGATGCTTTCTTTAAAATGGCAGATAATCTGGCAAAATTGACTAGTGGCTTTGACTGGAAGACAGATTTTAAAAGCCATGAATTTGGGTATTTAGCAGAACAGATTTCCAAATTAAATGTGGAAAGTGCAGCCTGGTTTCTCCTTGCAGCTCATAGTGAAATGAAACAGGAGAGAGATAAGCTGAGAACTGAACTCTTAGGTACAAAGAAACCAGAAATTGAAGTTCTGGAAAATCCTTGGAGGTGTGGCTCAATCAGGAGTAGTTGTTAAACTGGATTCGGTGGAGACATGTTTCCACCCATTCCAGGTGGGTCTTGATTAGTATACTGGGATCCTATGAAAGAGGAAACATTTTGGAGAAAGCAGGAGATTTGGAAAGAGCAGAGAAGAATGGGAGAACCATGAGTCAGAGTCCCCCACCAGCAACTTTTGGAGATGAAGAAGGAAAACACCTCCCAGGAAGCTGGAGAGGAAGATAGCACATGATGGCCTTCTTGAATCAAGGTATCTTTCCCTGGATGCCTTAGATTGGACATTTCTATAGACTTTCTTTAATTGGGATATTTCCATGGCCTAAAAACTGTTAACTTGCAACTTATTAAATTCCCTTTTTAAAAGCCATTCTGTTTCTGGTATATCACATTCTGGCAGCTAGCAAACTAGAACACCTTGCCATTAGTCCCTCTGAATATATACCTAGTAATGGTGCTGGATTATGTGGCAATTCTGTACTTAGGTTCCTGAGGAATAGCCAAACTGCCTTCCAAAGTGATTGCACCATTCTATGTTCCCACCAACAGTGAATAAATGTGCCTCTTTCTCCACATCCAAATATTGTCTCCCATTGCATAGGCTGCCTTTTTACTTTCCTGACAGAGTTCTTTGATGCACAAAACTTTAATTTTGAGGAGATCCCATTTATCTATTTCTTTTTACCACTTCCTGTGCTTTGGGTGTAAGGCCCAGGAAACTGCCTCCTATCCAGAGATCTTTTAAGATATTTCACTATGTTTTCTTCTAAGAGCTTTATGGTCTTAGCACTAATGTTTAGGTCTTTGATCCATTTTGAGGTGATTTTTTAATAAGGTGTGAGATATGGATACTCATTCATTCTTTTGGATATGGATATCCAGTTCTCCAAACACTCTGTTCTGTCCCAGTTGAGTTGACTTAACTACCTTATCAAAGATCAATAGTCTGTAGTTGAGAGGGTCTATTTCTGAACCCTCAATTTGATTTCACTGATCAGTAAATCTATCTTTGTGCCAGTACCAGGCTGTTTTGACCACTATAGCTTTGTGATATGCTTTAAAGTATGTAGTGTGAGACCTTCCACTTCATTCTTCTTTGTCAAGATATTTTTGACTATTCGAGGCAAGCTACCCTTCCAAATAAATGTGGTTATTGGTTTTTCTATTTCTGCAAAGGAAGTTGTTGGAATTTTAATTGATATTGCATTGAATTTATAAATCAATTTGAGTAGAATTGACATCTTAATTGTATTTAGTCTTCCGATCTATGAACACTGTATGTCCTCCCATTAACTTAGGTCTTCTTTAATGCTTTTAGTAATTTCTTGTAGTCTTCTATGTGTAGAACTTTTATGGCCTTGGTCAACTTTTCCTACATATTTGATTCTTTTGGTTGCTATTGTAAATGGAGTTTTTTTTTTTATTTCCTTCTCATATTGCTCTTTAGTAATGTATAGAGGTACTACCGATTTTTTTGGTGTTGATCTTGTTCCTTTCCATTTTTAGCTCTAGCAGCTTTGCTGTAGATTTTTTGGGGATTTTTGACATATCATATCATCTGTAAACTGAAAGTTTTACTTCTTCCATTCCAATTTGGATGCCTTTTTTCTTTCTTGTCTAATTGCTCTAGCTAGAACTTCCAGTATGATGTTGAATAACAGTGGTGACAGTGGGCATCCTTGTCTTGTTCCTGATCTCAGAGGGAGAGCTTTCATTCAGTCTTTTACCCACTGAGTATGATGTTAGCTGTGTTTACATATATGGATCTTTATCATGTAGAAGAAGTTCCCTTCTATTCCTATCCTTTGAAGTGTTTTCATCAAGAAAGGATGTTGAATTTAAAAAATATATATATTTATTAACAAATCTTCACATACATACAGTCCATACATGGTGTGCATGCAATGGCTCACAATATCATCACATAATTGTGTATTCATCACCATAATCATTTTTAGAACATTTGATCCAAGAAAGTGTTTGTATAATTTCAATGTTTTAAAATTTATTGAGACTTGCTTTCTTACCAATATGTGGTCTATCCTGGAGAATGATCTATGAACTCTTGAGAAAAATATGTATCCTTCTGTTGTGGGGCGTAATGTCCTGTAAGTATCTGTTAAGTCTGGTTCATTTATATTATTCAAAATCTCTGTTTCCTTATTCTCTGTCTAGATGTTCTATCCATGGATGAGAGTGGTGTATTGAAGTCTCCAACTATTATTGTAGAGGTGTTTACTTCTCCCTTCAGTGCTTTTAGTTTGTGCCTCTTGGATTTTGGGGAACCCTGGCATTGTGCGTAAATATTTATGGTTGTTATGTCTTCTTGATGAATTGTTCCTTTTATTAATATATAGTGTCCTTCTTTGTCTCTTTTAATTGTTTTACATTTGATGTCTAATTTTTTCGATATTTAGCTACCCCTGCTCTTTTCTTGTTGTTGTTTGTATGAAGTATCTTTTCCCAACCCTTCACTTTCAATATGTTTTTGTCTTTGGGTCTAAAGTGAGTCTCATGGACAGCATAAGCATGGGTCCTGTTTATTATGAAAAATAACATATATACAAAAAGGCAATAAATTTCAAAGCACACTACAACAATTAGTTGTAGAACAGATTTCAGAGTTTTGATATGGGTTACAGTTTGATAATCTTTGTTTTTTCCATCTGGCTGCTTCAAAACACTGGTGACTAAAAGAAATATTAATATAAATGATTCGGGAGCCATGTTCATTTGTTAAATCCTATTTTCTCTTCTATAACTGCACCTTCTCCTTTGATCTTTTTAAAAATTTATTTATTTTTTATTAATATATATTATATGTTCCCATACCATGTAATCATCCAAAGTGTACACTCAATGTTTTAGATGGGTCATGTTTTTAATCTGTTTTACCACTCTATGACTTTTGATTGTGAAATTTAATCTATTAGCATTTAATGTTATTACTGTAAAAGCAGTACCTTCTACTACCAGTTTGTCTTTTGGGTTTTATATGTCATATCTTTTTTTTTTTTCTCTCTCTTTTTACCCTACTGATAGTCTTCATTTGTACACTCTTCTCCAGACCTCTCTCTCTGTCTTTTCCTATCTGTCTGTAGTCTCCTTTAGTATTTCTTGTAGAGCCATTTTCTTATCACAAACTCTCTCAGTTGGCTAAGAACATTTTAAACTCTCCCTAATTTTTTAAGAACAGTTTTGCTGGATATAGAATTCTTGGTTGGCAGTGTTTCTCCTTAAGAATCTTAAATATATTACACAACTGCCTTCTTGCCTCCATGGTTTCAGCTGAGAAATATGCACATAGTCTTTTAGAGTTTAGGGTATGTTGCATGTCTTGGATCTGTAATTTTATTTCTTTCATAAGATACGGGAAATTTTCAGTGATTATTTCCTCCATTATTCTTTCTGTCCCTTTTCCCTTATCTTCTCCTTCTGGGATACCCAAAACATGTATATTCATGTGCTTCATGTTGTTATTTAATTTTCTGAGACCCTGCTTATATTTTTCACCTTTTCCTTTTCTGTTCTCTTGTGTGTAAGACTTCAGATTTCCTGTCCTCTAGTTCACTAATCTTTTCTTCTGCCTCTTCAAATCTGCTGTTGTAAGTCTCAATTGATTTTCCATTTTCTCTATTGTGCCTTTTATTCCCATAAGTTCTACCATTTGTTTTTTCAAGTCTTCCAGTTCTTTCTGGTCACTCAATATCTTCTTTATATCCTTCATCCCTTTGTTTGTTTGTTTGTTTGTTTGCATGTGCAGGCACCGGGAATCGAACCTGGGTCTCTGGCATGGCAGGCAAGAACTCTGCCTGCTGAGCCACCATGGCCCACCCTCCTTCATCTCTTTTTCCCATAGCTTCTGTCATCTCATTGATTTGATTTTTACCTTGATTTAACATGTTTGATTGAACATTAATTAGTTGTTTCTACTCCTGTATCTCAGGAGTTTGTTCCTTTGACTGTGCCATATCTTCATTTGAAGTATTAGTTTGTTCCTTTGACTGTGCCATATCTTCATTTTTCCTAGTATGATTTATTATTTTTTATTGGTGCCTTGGCATCTGATTTCCTTGATTAGTTTATTCCAGAGGTCTTTTTCACTCTCTTATCCTGGGTTTCTTGTTGGTTGGCTTTTTTCTCTGTCTGTTTTTATGGCGTTAAGTTCAGTTTATTGTAAACCTCTAGCATAGTTTCAAGTTAACGGTTCAGAATTTTTCAGCTCTTTTTTTTTCTGGTTCTTGCCCTGCCTAAATGGGACCTTTTTTTTAAGATGGTGTCCCCAGATATCATTGATTGCAGTCAGATTTTCCAAGACAAGATGGGCCTAGGTCTCAAAAGGAGGGTGTAAACAGTATGAAGTTTCCCAGAGGATGGGACCCATTAGGTTGTTAGAGATTCCTGTGAGGCCTCTAGACTCTGTGCTTTTGTTGTCTTTTCCAACAGGTGGTACTTGTCAGCCTGTAGCTTTCCACCAGTGTAAAGTGGTTCAGTGCCTTTAATTTTCTAAGTTGACCCTGTAGCTGCCAGGGGCATGGTTGAGACAGAAGCTGTTGTAGAAGATGGGTTTAGGACTTAACTCCTGAGGTCTGAATTCTGAATTCTCTGCTTGAGGGCAGCCAGTTGAGCTGGACCATGCCCCCTTTTTTCCTGGGAAAGATGAACCCTTTAGGGCATTATCTCCCTTACTTGTTCATTTCACTCTCAAACCTATCTTAATCCAGCCGTAGCCTGGATCAGGGCTGACAATTGAAAATGCCTGGGCCTTTTCTAATGAGCTATGTAGAATGGTTCAAACAAATAAACAAAAAAATCCCTTTTCAGAGCCAGTCTCAAGCCCCCAAGGTTTGCCTGTCAAGAGCTTGAGTTGGTACCTGGCTCTGTGTGCTTTGGGGCATAACCCTTTTCCAGTATTCTGAGATAGGCCTACTCCAAAAGTGTCTGTTTGCTTTTCTGTTAGCCCTGTCTCCTGTCTGCTGGGAGAAACCTCAAATTCCTTCCATGCTTGTTCTCAGTTTATCCATGCTTACAGCTTGCATTCAGCAGACCAAATTTGTTCATTAAAAGTGCAATTGGAAGGGGGGGGCCAAGATGGCGGCTTAGCAAGGTGCGCGTTTTAGTTCGTCCTCCAGAACAACTACTAGATAACCAGAAACAATACAGAATAGCTCCCGGAACCACGATAGTGACCGAACACACAGCGTGCCCAGAACGGGAGCAGCTTAGACCGACGGCAACT
>PVIY010062082.1:0-10992 GCA_004026745.1 Myrmecophaga tridactyla | reverse complement strand
TCTGTTTGTATATTCTGAATTAATTGTTTCAGCTCTTGTATCTCATTTGAACTATTGGTTTGTTCCTTTGACTGGGCCATATCTTCAATTTTCCTGGTGTGATTTGTTATTTTTTGCTGGCATCTAGACATTTAATTACCTTAATTAGTTTATTCTGGAGATTGCTTTCACTTCTCTTACCTAAGGTTTTCTTGCTAGATGAGTTTGTTGTCTATTTGTTCTTTGACCTTCAGTTCAGGTTTTTCTGGCCCTCTAGCTTTGGTTTTGTTTAACAGAGGATAATTTTTCAGTTCTTTTTCTTGCCCTGCTTGTATGGTGCCTTTTCCCTCCCCTGGAGGGGCCTTTTGATTAGGTGGTTTCCATGGAGATGTGTCTCCACTAATTCAAGGTGGGGTTGCTTACTGGAACCCTTTAAGAGGGAATCATTTTGGGAAAAGCTTTAGAGCCCACACACCCAGAGACCTTTGAAGATGCTGAAGGAAAGCACCTTCTGGGAAGCTGTCTTGAAAGACAAAGCCAGGAGAGAAAGCCAGCAGATGTCACCATGTGCCTTCCTAACTGACAGAAGTGTTCATCATGGCATCAGCCTTTCTTGAGTGAAGATAACCTCTTGTTAGTGCCTTAAGTTGGACATTATCATGGCCTTAGAATAGTAAACTTGTAATGCTATAAATTCCCTTTATAAAAGCCATTCCATTTTTAGTATGTTGCATTCTGGCCGCTTTAACAAACTAATACAAGTATTTTGTGTATTTCTAGGAATTTGTCTATTTCATCTAAGTTTTCTAGTTTGTTGGAGTATAATTATTCATTATTTATTCTCATATATATTTTAATTATTATAATGTTGGATCTATCAGGATATAAGGTATAATTATTCATAATTTATTCTCTTATAAATCTTTTAATTATTGTAATGTTGCTCCTATTTTCATTCCTGATTTAAGTTATTTGCATTTTCTTTCCTTTTCTCTTTGCCAGTCTAGCTGAAGTTTTGTCTACTATTGCTCTTTCAAAGAACTAACTTTTGGAATCACTGATTCTGTCTATTGCTTTTCTATTCTCTGTTTCATTTACCTCTGCTCTAGTCTATATAATTTCCTTCCATCTTCTTACCTTGGATTTATTTTGCTGCTCTTATTCTATTTCCTTCATATGTAAGGTTAAGTTACTTATTTTAGATCTTCTCTCTTTTTTAACATGAGAATTTACAGCTATAAATTTCCCCCTGAGCACTATCTTTGCCTCATCCAATAAGTTTTGGTATGTTGTGTTTTCATTTCCATTTGTGTTATTATTTTCTAATTTATCTTGTGATTTCTTCTTTGATTCTTTGGTTCTTGAAAAGTACATTCTTTAGTTTACATTTATGTTTGAATTTTCAAGTTTTCCTTCTGTTATGAATGGCTACCATCATTTCATGTGTTCAGAAAATATGTTTTGTATTAAGTCACTCTCATTTGGAATTATCCTGGTGAGTGATCCCTGTGCATTGGAGAAGAATTTGCATTCTACTGTGGTTAGGTGAAGTGTTCTATATAATTTTGATAGGTCTAGTTAGTTTATAGTATTACTTCTGTCTTCTATTTTCTTATTAGTCCAGATATTCTACTCATTCTTGCATGTGCTTTATTGAAGTATTTTACTATTAAAGTAGAGCTACCTATTTCTCCCCTCAATTCTGTCAATGTTTGCTTCATGTATTTGGAGCTCTTTCATTAGGCAAATAATATGTTTATAATTTTATATCTTGTTGATGAATTGACTCATTTATGCATATATAGAATACTTCTTCCTTAACAATTTTCTTTTTTACTTAAAGTCTAGTTTATTGGATGCTATAGTCACCCCAACTCTCTTATGATTAGTATTTGCATGGCATATTTTTTTTTCATGCTTTCACTTTCAAGTTATTTGTGTCCTTGAATTTAAGGTGGGTCTTTTGTTAATAGCATATGGTTGCATCATGCTTTAGAAAAATCCATTCTGACCATCTCTCCCTTTTTTTGGAGAATATGCTACATTTATGTTTAAGGTAATTACTGATAATGTGAGAATTACTTATGACATACTGCTATCTGTTTTTTATGACTTACACATTTTTATCCTTTATTTCATCTGTTACTGCCTACTTTTGCATTTAGTTAATTGTTTGTAGTGAAGTATTTTAATTACCTTCTCATTTCCTTTTGTGTAAATGTTATAGATATTTTCTTTGTGATTACCATTGTGCTTAGATTTGACATCTACATCTCTAATAATCTTTGATTATTTTTATTTGATGCCAACTTGATTTCAATAACACACACAAATTATGCTCCACATCATGTTATTCTTGTCAAAAGTTATATATCCTTTTATATTATATCATAGATTTATATTTATTTTTTAATCAATGGATTTTGGTATAATGATAGAATTGTGAGTTCATTCACAATCAATTTTAGAACATTTTGATTACTCCAAAAAGAAAAACACCATTCCTCTTAACAGTCATCTCTCAATCCCTCTATCCCTCCCCAGCCCTACATAGCTACTAATCTAATTCTATCTCTATAAACTTATTTATATTTATATTTTATTTAAATTTAATCGAATAATATGTAATGCTTTTTGTTTAGTTTCTTTCACTTAGTATAGTTTTTAAATTATTGTTATCAATATTTTTCAATTAGAAAGGTTGTAGGTTTTCAGAAAAGTTACATAAAAATGCACTATTAAGTGTATATACAATATACCCCCTATTATTGACACTTTGAATTAGTGTGGTACCTTTGTTACAGTTTATGAAAGAATACTAAAATGTTACTGTTAACTATAGTACATACTTTAAATTAGGTTTATTTTTCCCATATACCACCTTATTATTAACACCTTGTAATAGTGTCATACATTTGTTATAATGAATGAAGAAACATTTTTATATTTGTACCATGACAGGGTTCAATATGCTATACAGTCTCATGTTTTATCTTCTAATTTTCCTTCTACGAACATACATGACCTCAAACTTCCCCTTTAAACCACATTCAACAACATAACTCAGTGGTGTTAATTACATTCCTAATAATGTGCTAGTATCACCACTGTCCATTTCCAAACATTTGCAATCAACAAAAATAGAAATTATGCACAAACGAAGGATCAGCTCCCCTTTTTCTACCTCAATTCTAGCCCCTGATAACCTATATTCTAGATTCTGATTCTATGAGTTTGATTATTATAATTATCTGTGAGATCTGTCTGACTTATTTCATCCGTCCTTGCATATACATATACATATGGATTCTAATTCCATGAATTTGATTATTCCAATTATTTCATATCAGTGAGATGGTGCAATATTTGTCCTTTTGTGCCCAGCTTATTTCACTCAACATATTATCTTGAAGGTTATCCATATTGTTGTGTGAACCAGAATTTCATTCCTTTTTAGTCCTGAATAATATTCCACTGCATGTACATACCACATTTTGTTTATTCATTCATCAGTTTGTGGACACTTGTGTTGCTTCCATCTTTTGGCAATTGTGAATGCCACTATGCATATCAGTGTGGAAAGGTCTGTTCAAGTTCCTGCTTTAAATCCTTTTGCATATATTACCGGTAAATGGATTACTGACTCATATGGTAATTCTATGTTTAGCTTTCTGAGGAACTGCCAAACTCTTCTTCAGTGACTGCACCATTTTACATCCCCACCAGCAATGAATGAATGTTCCCATTTCTCCACATACTTAAAAAAATGTTCTGTAGCCATTCTAGAGGATGAAATGGCATCTTATTGTAATTTTGATTTGCATTCCCTAACAGCTAATGATATTGAACATCTTTTCATGTGCTTTATAGCCATTATTTTTTGCTTTACAAGTTTTTTTTTATTCAATTTCATTTTAAAAAACTTAATTTTAGGGTGGTTCAGCAGGCAGAGTTCTCGCCTGCCATGCCAGGGACACAGGTTTGATTCCCGGTTCCTGCCCATGCAAAAAAATAAAAATAAAAAGTTATAATTTTAGTTGCACACACACACACACACACAGCAATTTCAAAATTTACCATTTTATCACTTTCCAGTGTACAATTCAGTGGTCTTAATTATATTCAGAATATTGTATGACCATAACCAATGTCCATTACCAAAACTTTTTCATCACCCAAAAAAAAAAAAACCTTACACCTGTTAAATAATAAATCCTCCTTTCCATCATGATCCTATTCCCTGGTAATCTGTAATTTACTATTGCTCTATATAAATTTTCTTATTCTAGTTGTATCACAAAAGCAAGTGTGATGGTTTGAAGCTGCTTGCATCATAGAAAAGTAAGTTCTTAAAGTCAATCCATTCCTTTGGGCCTAGATCCATTACCGGTAGGATTTTTGCATCTATACCCATAAAAGAAATTGGTATGTAATTTTCTTTCTTGTACTGTCTTTATATAGCTTTGATTTTAGATGCTGTTAGCTTCAGAGAATGAGTTATGTATTCTTCCCTCCTCTTCAATTTGTTGGATGAATTTGAACAGGATTGGTATTCATTCTTCTTGAAACACTGATATAATTCTTTTAATAAGTTGTTGGATTTCATTTGATAATATTTTGTTGAAAAATTTTGCATCTGTGTTCGTTAGCGAGATTGACCTGTAGTCTTCCTTTTTTTTATAACATCTTTATCCAGTTTTGGTATTAAAACGATATTAGCTTCATAAAATAAATTAGGTAGAGTTCTTTTTTCCTCAATTTTTTTGAATATAATTTGAGCAGGATTGGTGTTAGTTTTTTGGGGGATGTTTGATAAAATTCCCCTTTGAAGATATCTGGCCTTGGGATTTTCTTTGTAGGAAGATTTTTCATGACTGATAGAATCTCTTTACTTGTGACTGGTTTGTTGAGATCTTCTATTTCTTCCTGAGTCAGTTTAGCTTGTTTTGTATTTCCAGGAATTTGTCCATTTCATCTAAGCTGTCCAGTTTGTTGACATATAGTTGTTCATAGTATCCTCTTATGACTTCTATTTCATAGAAGGGTAACACACCCCTTCTCATTTCTGATTTTGTTTATTTGCATCCTCTCTCTTTTTTTCTTTGTCAGTCTTGCTACTGGCCTGTCAATGTTACTGATTTTCTCAAAGAATCAACTTTTGGCTTTATTGATCCTTTCTATTATTGTTTTGTTCTCCCATTCATAACTCTGCTTTAATCTTTGTTGTTTCTTTTCTTCTATTTGCTGTGGGGTTAGTTTGCTGTTCTTTCTCAAGTTCATCCAGATGAGCACTTAAGTCTTGATTTTTGTCCTTTCTTGTATTTTTTTAATATAGACATTTAGGGCAATAAATTTTCCTCACAGCACAGCCTTTGTTGCATCCTATAAGTTCGATAAGTGTATTTTCATTTTCATTCATCTCCAGACAGCTACTGATTTCTCTAGCAATTTCTTCTTTGACCCACTGCTTCTTTAAGATTTTATTATTTAACCTCCATATATTTGTGAATGTCCTCATTCTTTAGTGGTTATTGAAATTCACCTTCAGTCCATTGTGATCAGAGAAAGTGCTTTGAATAATTTCAGTGTTTTTAAATTTATTAAGACCTGCTTTGTGCCCCAGCATCTGATCTATCCTGGAGAATGCTCCATGAGTACCAGTGAAGAATGTATATCCTTGTGTTTTGGGGTGCAATGACCTATATATGTCTGTTAGGTCTAATTCATTTATCAAGTTGTTTAAATTACCTGTTTCATTGTTGCTCTTCTCTCTGGTTGTTCTAGATATAGAGGAGAATGGTGTGTTGAAGTTTCTTACTATTATTGTTGAAACATCTATCACTTCCTTCAGTTTGCTGATGTCTGTCTCATATACTTTGGAGGTCCTCGATTGGGAGCATATGCATTTTTGATTGTTATATCTTCTTGGTAAATTGTCCTTTTATTAATATATAATGTCCTTCTTTGTTGCTTATGATGTCTTTACATTGAAAGTCTATTTTTTCTGATCTTAGTATAACTACTTCTGCTTTCTTTTGGTTACAACATGTGTGGAACATTTTTTTCCATCCTTTCACTTTCAATCTATTTGTATCCTTGTGTCTAAAATGAGTCTTTTATGAGCAGCATATAGCTGGATTATATTTTCTGCCAATCTGTATCTTTTAATTGGTACATTTAGTCCATTACCATTCGAAGTTATTACTGAAAAGGCATTTCTTGAATCCACCATCTTATCTTTGTGAATTTAGTTGTCAGATCTATATATTATTTTCCCTCTTTCTCTTTTTATCCTTTAAGTTACCCTTACTGGTACTGTTAAATTCTGTGCCCTCCTTCAGACCTCCCTCTCCTGTCTTTTTTTTTTTTTCAATTGTAGACCTCCCTTTAGTATTTCTTATAGGGCCAGTCTCTTGTTGACAGATTCTTTCAGGATTTCTTTGTCTGTGGAAATTTTAATCACTCCCTCAGTTTTGAAGGACAATTTGGCTGGGTACAGAATTCTTGGCTGGATGTCTTTCTCATTCAGGATTTTAAATTTATCATACCACTATTTGGGTATGATATATAATATACCAGCTATTTGGGGCACCCTGCCCTTTCAAATATATTTGGTTATTGTTTTTTCCATTTCTGCAAAGTTCATTGTTTGGATTTTAGTTGGTATTGAATTGAATCTATAAATCAATTTAGGTAGAATTGACATTGTAACTATATTTAGTCTTCTAATCCATGAACACAGTATGCTCTTCTATTATTTAGGTCTTCCATTATTTCTTTAAACAACTTCTTGTAGTTTTCTGTGTATAGATCTTTTGTATCCTTAGTTAAATTTAGTCCTAAATATTTTATTATTTTGGTTGTTATTGTAAATAGAATTTTTCCTTGATTTCCTCCTCAGATTGCTCATCACTACTGTTCAGAAACACTACTGATTTTTGGGTGTTGCTCTGGTACCCTGCCACTTTGTTGTACTCATTTATTAGCTCAAGTAGCTTTGCTGTAGATTTTTTGGGATTTTTGACATATAGCATCATATCATTTGCAAACAGTGAGATTTCTACTTCTTTCTTTCCAAATTGGATGCTTTTTATTTATTTTTCTTGTTATAATTGCTCAGGCTAGAACTTCCAGTCCAATGTTGAATAACAATGTTAACAGTGAGCATCTTTGTCTTGCTACTGATCTTAGAGGGAAAGCTTTCAGTCTTTCTCCATTGAGGATGATGTTCGCTGTGAGTTTTTCATATATTCCCTGTATCATGTTGAGGAAGTTTCCTTCTATTCCTATTCTTTGAAGTGCTATCATCAAGGAAGGATGTTGAATTTTGTCAAATACCTTTTCTGCATTGATCAAGATGATCACGTGGTTTTCCCACTTTGATTTGTTCATATGGTGTATTATATGAATTGATTTTCTTATATTGGATCATCCTTGCACACCTGGAATAAATCCCACTTGGTCATGGTGTATAATTCTTTTGGTGTGCTGCTGGATTTGATTTGCAAGTATTTTGTTCAGGAGTTTTGCATCTATATTCACAAGAGAGATTGGTCTGTAATATTCTTTTCTTCTAGTATCTTTGTCTGGCTTTGGTATGAGAATGATGTTGGCTTCATAGAATGAGTTAGGTAGCTTTCTCTCCTCTTCAAGTTTTTGAAGAGTTGAAGCATGATTGGTATTAATTCTTTCTTGAATACTGGGTAGAATTCACATATGAAGCTATCTGGTACTGGGCTTTTCTTTTATGAGAACATCTTGATGACTGATTCAATCCCTTTACTTTGGTTTGTTGAGGTCATGTATTTCTTCTTGAGTCAATGTTCATTGTTCATGCCTTTCTAGGAAGCTGTCCATTTCATCTACATTGTCAAGTTTATTAGCGTAAAGTTGTTCATAGTATCCTGTCATTACTTCTTTTATTTCTGTGGGGTCAGTGGTTATGTCTCCTCTTCCATTTCTGATTTTAGTTATTTGCATCCTTTCTCTTTTTCTTTTTGTCAGCCTAACAAAGAGTCCACCAATTTTATTGATTTTCCCAAAGATCCAAACTTCTGGTTTTGTTGATTTTCTTGATTGTTTTCAAGTTATTAGTTCAATTTATTTCTGCTGTAATCTTTGTAATTTCTTTCCTATTGCTTGCTTTGAGGTTAGTTTGCTGTTCTTTCTCTGGTTTTTCTAAGTGAACAGTTAATTCCTCAATTTTTGCTCTTTCTTCTTTTTTGATATAGGCATTTAAGGCAATAAATTTCCCTCATAGCTCTGCCTTTGCTGCATCCCATAAATTTTGATATGTTGTGTTGTCATTTTCATTTGCCTCAAGATATTTACTGATTTCTCTTCTAATTTCTTCCTTGACCCGTGGTTGTTTAAGAGTGTGTTGTTTATTCTCCATATATTTGTGAATGATCTGGCTCTCTGCCTATTATTGATATCTAACTTCATTTCTTCATGATCTGAGAAAGTGTTTTGTATGATTTTAATCTTTTTAAATTTATTGAGACTTGAGTTGTGTTCTGGCATATGGTCTATCCTTGAGAAGGATCCATGAACACTTGAGAAAAAGGTGTATCCTGCTGTCATAGGGTATACTTTTTTGTAAATGTCTGTTAAGTCTAGTTCAATTATTGTGTTATTCAAATTATCTGTTTCTTTATTGATCGTCTGTTTGGATGGTCTGTCTGTTGATGAGAATGCAGAATTGAAGTCTCTAACTATTAATGTAGAAGTGTCTATTTCTCCCTTTAGTACTTTTAGTGTTTGCCTCATGTATTTTTTTTTTAATTTGCATATGGGCAGGAGGCACCAGGGATCGAACTCCAGACCTCCAGCATGGTAGGTTGGAGCTCTGCCTGCTGAGCCACGGCAGCCGCCCTGCCTCATGTATTTTTGAGCAGTGTGCCTTGATGCATAAATATTTATGATTGTAATGTCTTCTTGTTAAATTTTTCCTTTTATTGATATGTGATGTCCTTCTTTGCCTCTTTTGATTGCTTTACATTTGAAGTCTAATTTGTTGGATATTAGTATCACTACTCCTGTTCTTTTCTGATTGTTTTTTGCTTTTAATACCTTTTCCCAGTTTTTCACATTCAACCTATTTTTGTCCTTGGGTCTAAAATGAGTCTTCTGTAGATGGCATATAGATGGGGCCTGTTTTTTAATCCATTCTGCCAGTCTATGTATTTTGATTTGTGAATCTGATCCATTAACATTTAGTGTTATTATTGTAAAGGCAGTACTTTCTTCTACCATTTTGTCTTTTGGAATTTATATGTCGTATCTATTTTTTTTTCTCTTTTAACCTTCATTTCTACTCTCTTCTCCACAACTCTTTCTTCTTCCTTTTTCTATTTGCCTTTAGTGCTCCCTTTAGTAAGTCTTGCAGAGCCAGTCTCTTGGTCACAAATTCTCTCAGTGATTGTTTGTCTGAAAATGTTTTAATCTGTTTGTTTTTGAAGGACAATTTTGCTGGATATAGAATTCTTGGTTGGCTGTTTTTCACTTTTAGAATCTTAAGTGTATCATACCACTGCCTTCTCACTTCCATCGTTTCTGCTGAGAAATCCACACATAGTCTTATCAGGCTTCCCTTGTATGTGATGGATTGCTTTTCTCTTGCTGCTTTCAAAATTCTCTGTCTTTGACATCTGTCAGTCTGGTTAGTAAGTGTCTTGGAGTATGTCTATTTGGATCTATTTTGTTTGGCATATGCTGCTTTACCTGGATCTGTAATTTTACGTCTTTCATTAAAAATGGGAAATTTGCAATGATTATATACTCCATTAGTCTTTCTCCTCCTTTTCCTTCTCTTCTCTTTCTGGGACACCCCCAACACGAATATCCATGTGCTTCATATTGTCATTCAATTCCCTGAGACCCTGCTCATATTTTTCCTTTATTTTCCCTGTATTTTCTTTTGTGTATTGCATTTCAGATGTCCACTCCTCTAGTTCACTAATACTTTCTTCTGCCTCTTCAAATCTATCATTATAGTTTTCCATATTAAAAAAAATCTCTTCTGTGCCTTTCCTTCTCATAAATTCCATGATTTGTTTTTTCAAACTTTTGATTTTTAAATTTTTGTTCATCCAGTGCTTTCTTTATATCCTTCCTCACCTCATTAATTTGATTTTTAATGAGGTTTTCCATGTCTGTTTGAACATTTTGAATTAATTGTTTCAACTCCTGTATCTCATTTGAATTGTTGGTTTCTTCCTTTGACTGGGCCATATCTTTAATTTTCCTAGTATGACTTGCTATTTTTCACTGGTGTCTAGGCATTTGATTTCCTTAACTGGTTTATTCTGGAGGTTGTTTTCACTCTTTTACCTAGGATTTTCTTTCTGAGTGTTTTTGTTCTCTATCTGTTTTTGACATTTAGTCTTATTCTAGACCTCTAGCATACTTTCTGCTTAACTAATCAGAATTTTTCAGCTACTGTTCTTTTTTGTTTCTTGCCCTGTGTATATGCATGGCCTGCATTAGTTTTCCTTGAGGGTGAGACCCAGCAGATTAACAGAATTTCCTATGAAACCTCTAGACTCTGCTTTTCCTATTCTGTCTGGTATGTGACACTTGTCTGTCTACAGCTTCCTACTGGCATAAAGTGGTGTGGTAACTTTAACTTCAGAAGACTTTTCCTGCTGGGGGTGTGGGTGAAATGGGTGGGAGGCTGTAGGTTGGCCCTAATTGCTTCAGTTTTACAGACCCTGGGTCTGAGGGGAATTCTACTTGATCTGGGCCCCACCTTTCTCTTGGGGTAAGGTGCAGCCTTTAGGGAATTAACTCCTTTTACTTGTCTAGTTACTTTCTCTCTCAGACAAACTTAATTCCACCCATGCCTGGGTCCGTTTTGAAGCCTGAGAAGCTTTCAGTTTTGTCTAGTGATCTGTTAAACAGTAGAAAAAAGCAAAAAAAAAATCCTTTTTCAGAGCAGGGCACCCACTCCTCAGTTTTGTCAATCAAGAGCTTTGTTTGGTATGTGGCTCTTTGTATCTCCATGCTCTATGT
>PVIY010062081.1:0-10871 GCA_004026745.1 Myrmecophaga tridactyla | reverse complement strand
TATTATTTCTAATATGGTAGTATTTTGGCAGTTTGTTTTTATGGGCCTTTTTAAATACATGAGAATGAAGTTGTATGATTTTTGTAGCAGAATAAAGAAGTGCAAGGTTTTGTAATCTTTTAATTTAAAATTAGTTGATTCTTATACAAGTTGAAGTTAAACACACAGTTATTTGCAAAAGTCCTTTTTTAAAAATCCTAACAATGAATACAGAGTTAAAAACCATTAGATCATTAGACAAAGCACTCAGTGATGAAAGCACCAAATTCAGACAGGCTTGAAAGAAAAAGAAAAGGAAGGAAAGGAAATTATACAAAAAGGCAAAAATTGGGAGATCTAAGCAGACTGTGCATCCATGCTGGTCTTCTCCTAATAATCAGAGTATGGTGAAATTAGAATTCTTCAGCATTTTAATGAAGAGCCATTAATTAATTTAATTAAGAGCCAATAATTTTCATCCTCCAGCTGTTTGTATTATAATTTTATAATGTGTTGTTACATTAAAGTCAATCTCCTTCACACACAAAATATTTTTTTAGGACTTCCATCTCAGGATATCCCTGGATCTGACAAAGCTTTAGAAATCTATTCTATACACTAAAATCTTCAATGTTGAGACAATATAGCATCACCTAAGTTAAAAAAAAAAGTTTTTTTATTTTCAGAAAAACCTGTTTTATTTATGAAGTTCCTTCTCTATTCATGTGACCTGTTGTTTTAACTTAAAAAGAGTTTGATCAAATGAATCCTTTTGGGCTACATTTTCAAAATCCTAAATATCTTTCCAGGATCTGAAAAAGACTTTCAAATGCCTTCCCTTCATCCAGAGTATCAAAATATAATATGGCAAAAAAATGACAGCTTAACTTGTGTTACCTTGACTCCCTGATATTTTCTAATAATACAGAAGAAAAAGAAAAAAAGGCAGGGCAGGGAGGGAGCCTAAGGGAGAGAAGAAGGAAGGAAAGTGGGAGGAAAGAAGAGTAAATAGCAAAATATTAAAGAGATTTTAAACAAGCACATAGAAAAAGATCCACATGGTCTATCCAAAAATATATTCAAATGTAAAAGTTACAATTTTTTAAGAATCGCCTATTTGTCATAATGTTATTTTTTAACATTTTTGCTTATAGTTATGTTTCCAAGGACAAAGTCCAGAATTATCTGCTATATGAACACAATTCTGCAGTATTGTGATACATAATGGCACCAAGAGACAGAGCCCTGTCTTTCCATTCTTTAGAGAATATAAAACTCTTTTACTATCCCACTCTTGCCCATGAGGTAATACCAGCAAATGTCCACAGCAAATGCCATAAAGCACCTTAAACATGAGCCAACATTAAGGCTTAGCTGGTTATACAAATCATTTTTCACTACTCAAAAACTATATTTTTGAAGTCCAAAGTTCACTTTTTACAACTATTTTCACATGATTTTTTTTTAGAAACTCTAAAATTTAAACACTACTCTAAAAATTATTTTATGTATGTCTTCCGCACAACAAAATTCAAGTTTATTTTGTCTTTTCAGTTCATAAGTCTCATGTTATTATTTTCAAAACCCACTTAAAAGTATTTGATTGATTATTTTCATAGGAGGTGTGAAATCCATATTTCCATCTTATAAGCTAAATGCAACCTTCCAAAGAGAGATTTAGCTTTAACTTAAAGCCTTAATTTTGTAGTTCACATGTGCCTGAGATGAAAAAACCATAGCAATAATACTTTGATCTAGAACCCTCACATTAAAAAGTCATCTGAGATTCTGCACTTGATTTTGAACAAAGCAGCAATTTTTCTGCATCATCTCTCTGCCTTCGTGTCCAGAGTTCTCCTATACTCTGAGATCTGGGAGAGAAGGTCTCAAATTGGATATAAGACTCTTTTGCCAGATCATCTTCCCAGAAAGATTGTGACTTACATCGCAGTTTGAAAACTTTGTACAACAGGAAACAAATCAATGGCAAGACAACAACACAGGCAGTACTGCTCACTACGATAAGGAAAGACTCTTGAAAATCACCTTCTTCAACTCTGTCAGTAGAAAAGGTGATACATTGGCTTTTCTGAGGAAGCATGCCTTTTGGGCATACACATGCCTTATATCGCCTGTCTGGCTCCAAACCATCTATGGTTACGTGGTTCTTGCTAGAATCTGCATTCAGCAGTTGGAGGTCCTTCTCACCGTACTTGGAATACAGCACAGTCAACACAGAGTTATGTGTGGTGTTGACGATGTCCCATGTCAAAGTCACGGTCTCTTCAGTCTGGCTGACTATCCTGAGGTTTTCTATTGTGGTATTTTTCTCCATGGGTGCTGCTTGATCCAATAGTGCCAACTCTTCTTTCTTACTTGCACTAGCTGGGAGAAGCTTACTTCCACCTATTTCCATCTTTAAATGTCTTTTCCCATCTGGACGAAGCTGGAGTGACTGCCTACTAGCCAACATGGTGCGTGCTGAAATTTGAGTACTTAAGGTTGTAGTGGATGAAACAATGGAGGAAGATGGAGATAAGGAGAAGGAAACAGTGGAAGAAGGAGACAAAGTAGAAGTAGAAAGAGATGTGGATGAAGCCGAGGAAGAAGAGGAGGAAGAAGACCAGGGAGATGACAATGATGAGGGTATGGATGTAGATCTTCCATATTCTGGCTTGTCCTCTTGCTCACGGTGATCTTCTCCAGTTCTCCTTCTAGATGTGTCTGACAATACGGTGGTCGTGATGGCACCAACCACTGTTACAGTAACCACAACTTCTGACATCCCAGCCAAATTTTTGGCCTTGCATTTGTAATCCCCAGCATCCTTGTAAGAAATGCCTGTCAAACTTATTATGGACCATCTGACTCCTTCGCCTGGAGATTCCTGAATTACTAGAAGAAAACAAATGTATAATCTAAGAGAGACAAAAAGGAAAAACTCAAGCAACCATGCCAACTGAGATGGCAACAACAATCTGGTCCTGCATGCATCCCTGCAGTCAAGCCAAGAGGGAAATGACTTTCTGCAAGTCTCTGATGGATGGTGATAATTGTTTATGTCAAGATCTAGGATATGTCTGGTGCCATGTGATCTGTATGGAGAATGAAGATTTTTTGAAAAAGACATGGGACTGAGAATCAGGAGACTTGGAGTTTATTGATTTTTGTCCACTAAGTAGTATGTGCTTGGAACTCTGTTTCCTCATTTGTAACATAAGGAGATTAGACAAAGTGACCTCAAAGTTCTCCTCCAATTTTAAATTACTGTAATTCTATAAAATATTTATCACACCAGGAATTGAACCCAGGTCTCCAGCATGGCAGGTGAGAATTCTATCACTAAAGTACCGTTCCGCCCCTCTGTATTCTGAATCTTTTATTTTATGTTTAATTTAGGTAAAATAGTAAACCATGGATTCGTTTATTCATAAAATAATGCATAGTTTTTACAAAAATTGGAATTTTACTTTCCTAAACACTAAAATGTGAACATGATTTCCCTTCTGGCTTGATTTCCATGGCTTTTGTATAATAATAATACATAGAGAGGTATTCCAGTAGCCCAAAATTTAACTTTCTACTTTAAATTGTGGGCCATCTGTAAGAATATTAGGCCTTAACATTTTTCATTCCATAAGATTTCATTATTTAAATCTCCATTTTAATTATTTTGAAAAGTTTTAAAATATATACCTTTAATCATCAGAGTAGCACCGTTTAAATTACTTGTTCATTAAGACAGAGAACCTAAAGACAAAGCATTGACCTGGTCATAGCATGATATGAAAAATCTGTATCATCAATATTTCTAAAAATTATACTATTTGTTTAATAATATTTCAACGTATTTTCTTATTTAAATTATCATTCAAAATGATAAACTTACATGAAATTCCCTTATGAAAAAACTGTATGGTTACACATTTTGAAGTCAGGCTTATCCATGATGATGATGGAGCAAGACAAATACATTGCCTGCAATCATCCATCTACTGGATCGTATTGTCTGCTATCTAAGAAAACCAGATGGTCTAGTTTTATTTATGCAGCTAGTCAGATAAATTGTACTTTTCAAATCGTTTGTGCCCAACAATTTTTGTATATTTGTCTAGAGTTAACCAGCTAAGTGTTCAATCACACAAAAGTAGGAGAATGAGTTTAGATTTTTATAAGTTCCTGTTTTTGTACACCTGCAAGAAGAAAATACCTGTATAATTAACTGGTAAGCTGTCCGATCTGGTCCATGTGAGCTGTGGGGTGGGGTAGCCAGTGGCATCGCATCGCAGCAGAACATTACTGCCCAGAGCAGATGTGATTTTGGTGGCCGAGGCCATCACCGATGGCTTCAGACACTGCTCCAACTCAGCCCGTTGAAACAAAATTCCTGTGAGGCTCTCCGGTTCACTACAAATCATCAGCGGATCAAGGAGCACTACTGCACGGTCAGAAACCTTTGACAACTTGATTACTTTGGAAATGTGACAGTCACAGAGCCAAGGGTTGTCCTGCAGACCTAAAACAGAAGGGAGAATAAGTTGACAGAGGTTATTCTGATGACTTTCAGGTTTCATTGCAGCCTCTCAAGCAAGTAGATTGTCTATCCTGTCTCCCTAGAAAAGAAGTGCTTTGAGAGATGAGGTGGAGTTGTCTCTACATCAGTTTTTCCCTAGAGTCAAGCAACCTGGTTGAACACATCCTGCCCGTTAGTTTAGGCCATTAATAATAATAGTTGACATTTATTGAGCACTTACTCTGTGCTAGACTCTTTTCTAAACACCTGTATTACCTCCTTTAACCCCAACAATCCAATAAGAAAGACAGTATTATTACCCCATTTTAAGGACAGAGAAGCTGAGACACAGAGAGACTAAATAACTTGCACAAGACCACATAGCTAATCAGTTTCAGAGCCAAGATTTGACTCTAAGTACCATAGAATACCATAAATGCAGTGATAGATTTCTAGGATGCTATGAAAGTATTTACAATATTATAGGGTGCTAAGAGGCATCTAACTCAGACTGGAGCATGCTTTTCAAGTGATTTGAAAACATTTTGAGGTAGTACAAGTTCTGTGTAGCAAAAGTATAGAATGAGATGTAGGCAATAGCAAGAGGCAAGATTAGAATGGATAGTACATGCTGGAACGTGGCTTGACATGAGTGTCATAGGTAGTGGCCATGGACCACTCAGATCTACCTTCAAGAGAGAATCAACTTAGGGAATGCAGTTTGCTGAGAGCCTTCATTTGCACGTGCTTTCAGGATTTGCCTCAGCTTTCAAGGCTATTAGCGGAAGCTTTTTGATTCTCAAGGAGGCTATCAGTGAAAGCTTAAAGGAAAGTGGGGGAAATGTTACTATAGAGGAAAAGCACTCCTCATTATAGTGTGGCAGGAAGTTTAGCAATACTGTCACCTATGGTAACATGGAAAGTAGAAAATACATTCAATGAAATGGATGATCTGGCTAAGAATATTCACACACGGAGTGTTGAAACTGCTGCCTGATGTCTTCTTGCTGTTTATATTAAAATGTAAAGGAGAGACAACGACTAAAGGAAGAACTGTTAAATATAGAGGAAACAAACTTGCTGGGTTCAGTTTTAAAGCTGTTTCTCATTCCCAGCCTCTTCAAAATTCTCAAATTAAGAGAAAGCTTAGGGTGGTGTGACGGTGGCTATGTGGCAGAATTCTCACCTGCCATGCTGGAGACCTGGGTTCGATTCCCGGTGCCTGCCCATGCAAAAAAAGAAAAAGAAAAAGCTTAACTCAGCAGGTAAACTCATTCCCCTTCTACCTTATGTGGGACATGACTCTTGAGGTGTAAATCTCCCTGGCAACATGGGACATGACTCCCAGGACGAGCTGCTCCTGACATCGTAGGAGTGAGAAAGACTTCTGGACCAAAAGGGGGAGAGAGAAATGAAACAAAACAGAGTTTCAGTGGCTGAGAGATTTCAAATACAGTCGAAAAGTCATTCTAGAGGTTTATTCTTATACATTGTATAGATATCCCTTTTTAGTTTTTAGTATATTAGAATAGCTAGAAGGAAATACCTGAACTGTTGAACTATAATCCAGTTGCCTTGATTCTTGAAGACAATTGCATAACTATATAGATTTTACAGTAATGACCATGTGATTATGAAAACCATGTGGCTGACACTCCCTTTATTCAGTGTATGGACAGATGAGTAAGAAAATAAGGACAATAAATAAACAAATTATAGGGGGGATATGGGTTATGGGATGTTTTGAGTGTTCTTTTTATTTTTTATTCTTATTTTTAATTTTTTGAAGGAATAAAAGTGTTCAAAAATTTATTATGGTGATGAATGCACAACTATATGATGATACTGTGAACCACTGATTGTCAACTTTGAATGATTATGTGGTATGTGAATATATCTCAATAAAATCGCATTAAAAAAGGAACAAAGAAAAGGCTTGAGAGCAAAAATCAAATCCAGGGTGGGACTACATAACTATTTGCTAAGACCTCAGAAAGATCTAAGGTTGGGCTTCAGAGGTCCATCCATCAGGCAAAAATCACCTTATGGATCTTAAGGGGTTACTTCATAGATCCTCCCAGATAAACAAGAGACCCTCTAAGAATCTTAAGAGCAATGTCCCAAAGCAGCCTCACATGAAGCCCAAGGTTAAAAAGGATTTATTTCAGAGACATCTGTAGTTGTGGATTTTTACTAATGGAATGGATTATAAATTGATTAACGAGAAAAGTCTCTCCCCTCCACACACGAAAAGATAGCATTGCAATTTTGAAAAGTGTTACCATGGTAGAAGATTTAGCTATTCATTCATAAATTCTAGATTTTTATTTATGCTTGTTTTTATTACAATAGCACTTCTTGACTGACTCATATTTTCTGCCCAATTGGTTAAAGTTTACTGTTTATATCTTCTATTTTAGGGATTTGCTTTTCCTCCATGGGTGAATTCCCGTAAACTTTGTCCTCTTACACTTAGTCCTGTGAATCTATGACCAGTTTTCTAGTTAATATGAATTTGAATTCTGTTCTCCTAAGTGTTGGCTCCTTCATCCAATCTCGTGCCTCAGGCAGACTTGTTTATTTTTATATTGCAATGACCCAGTTTGGCCTCTGCAACCTAATGTCTGGATTGAAAGCCTCAACCTCTCTCAGCCTCTCTGTAAGAAAGATATAATAACAGTGATTATTTCACAGGATTGTATAACATTTTAATTACATAAATTCATGTAAATTATCTAGAACAATGGCTTCTTCGTGGTAAAATCTCTATCAACTTTAACCATTCTTGTTAAACATAATACTTAAAAATCTTCTGTTAAATTTACTACACCAATACTAGGAGTCAACAATAGGGGGATGAAGGGGTATAGGAGGATTTGGGTTTTATTTTTTATTCTTATGTCTGTTCTGGAATAGTGAAAATATTCTAAACTTGATCATGGGGGATATTTGCACAACTATGTGCTGATACTGTAAGTCAGTGATTGTATAGTTTGGATGCTTTACTTGGTATGTAAATATATCTCAATAAAATTGGGGAAAAAATCTTTGTTACATAATTAAAGTGTCAAGCTCTGAATAAGCAGCAAATTTCACACCGAGAAAAACATATTCTGTATATTCAAGTCCATATTTTCTTGCTGTTAACAAAAGAGATCCAATACCATGCAATCTGTACCTCTATTAAAAGCCAGGTATAAATGAATATGTAACTGGTGGTAGTCATGAGATCTGATCGATACAGATGCACCAAGAATAATGAAGATCTTAAAAAAACTGTTTCACCTCCAGATAATGAGTTGGACATTCACTCATTGTAAATTTCAGTTGATCTGATACATAAAGACCAGATTTAAATATGGTATGGAAGAGAGATTAAAAAGTAACAGGAAATGACATCCTCATTGGGATCTTCCACTAATTACTTGTGATCTGTGATGCTGCAGGATGCAGCCTCAGTTTTCTTATCTGTAAAATGAGAGGATTTAACTAAGCTCTAGAGCTCTCTCCAATCACAATGTGCTGTCAGCCTATAAAATAAAAACAATGATCACACACTAGAAGAAACCAAAGAAGGAAAAGCAAACTAATACTAAAAAGCCATTATCAATAGATAAAAAGCAGAAGAAAATGGTGGAATGCCCAGTTTGTAACATTTTTCATATCTATTGGTCTAGGTATGAAAGATAATCTGAGATTAAATTGTTGTAATAATGCCTATTTTTTAACGTTAAAGATTTTAAGTTTGTGACTTTTCTAAGTCTATCCTACCTCAACACAGTTAAAATATGAACTTGTGCAGCCTGAAACCAGTTCATCAACTCTGACTACAACCCAGATTAAAAGTCACCAGTTACTCTCTTTATAAACAATAAAGCTGATTTTATTTATTGAAATGGATCAGTATTGCTTTCATTCTTTTAAAGACTGAAATCCTTTCAGCAGTTTTCCTTTACCTTATATACATTTATATGTTGTTATAAAAACGTGGCTCTGTAATTTTTCTAATCTGATTCACAAAGTCTAACAAATTATTCAAGTCAAACCTCTAGAGGTTTGTCAGTAACCTCTACAAAATGTTACAAAAATTAAAAAGGAGTTTGTTATCAATTGGTATTTTCAGAATTGTGAGCTGTAATTAGCAAGATATCCCTGAAATGAATATATGACTCCTTTCCCATGAATGATCAAATTTCAAAATAGAGATCCCAGTTATTGATTTAAGAAAGAGTGAAAACTAGTGAATTATTGCAGAGAAGAGCACAGGATGCAGAATAAATGCCCCCAACTCCAAAGATGTAATATCACAGTGCCTAGGAGGATAAAAAGGAATATTTAAAGGTACATAAAAAGCCATCAAAAGATGCAGAAAAGAACATAAGTGTACCCATATCTCTGTAAGAAGCCAGAGATATGATACTGAAAATATTACAATTTTTATATTGAAATAGATGATCTTTTATTTTATATCTATACACTTTCATCAGTGTTCTCTATATAAAACTCTATGCTCATCATAATCATTTCATTACTTGACTTTAAAGATTAATTTCTAAATCTGCTAAAATATGCAATTCATTCTATTATTTAATAATGAATATGCATAGAATACACTTTCAAAACATTTTGACTTGTAATGCCAGTTTTTATTTTTTGGGGGGAAGGGGGGTGTATACTAAGAACACAAGTTAACAGCTACTGACTACCTCCTGTGTGGTACAACTGCAGTTGTCAAGAACTGCAAAGTGTTTGAGATTTTACTCTACTAATTGGTGGCTAATATTCTGGTTCACCTGGGATTTGTCATTGTTAGCACTGAGATGTCCCATCCCAGGAAACCTCTCAGTCCTGGGCAAGTTAGTCAGTCACAGTTTTATAGATACTGGTAAAAGATGCAAAACTTCTGGTCAGAGATAAAGAATAGTTTATTACTAACAACTATGGATGGAGACATTTTCTCATTAAACTGGAGTAAGCGTGCTTACCCTTTGCTCTATGGGGAGACAGATCTCTGTCTTCCAAGGTTATTCTCCTTACAAACAGCCTTGAAAAGATACTTAGAACAAAAGGAAGTCAATGCCTGCCTCTGCCTCACAAGCCCTGTAGAAACATGAGAGATCCATGGAAAATGGTTTCTAACAGTACTAAAATAAAGGATTGTCTAACTCAATTCTTGCAATAGAATGAGGTGGATAATATTATTATCCCCATTTTAAAGTAATGAAACCAAGACTCATGGAGATCAAGGAACTTTCTCATTTACACAATTGGATGCAGTCAGGATTTGAACCTCACTATCCCAGTCTCAAAGCTCTCATTCTTAACCACCATGCTGTATGCTTTATATCAAGCTCATGAAGCTGGTATGTTCTTCCAGTTTCACACCAAAGTCAAGAAAGAGATTACTGCCTTGACTTTGGAAGTGGCTCAGAGGCCTAGTTAAGTCCTAGATCTTTTAGCCTCTTGGTCTAATGCTCCCTCTACCAAAACTCATCTGTCATCTAAAAACAGTTAGAGCCCTGGGTGGCAATTACAAATAAAAAATGTCTACAGTATAAATGTCTATATATGGAAAGCTCCAAGAACTATAGCATTCGTTCATGCTTTGAAACTGTTATTAAAAATGTGTTGAGCAGTGTGACGGTGGCTCAGCGGCAGAATTCTCACCTGCCATGCCAGAGACCCAGGTTTGATTCCCAGTGCCTGTCCATGCAAAAAAAAAAAAAGTGTTAAAGGTGAAACAAAATTCTTTAAAAACTTAATCCAACTTGTTATATCTAAAACTTACATAAACCAGGAGGAAATATTTTTAATTCCTCAAAAAATAAAAAGTCTATTTATTCTAGCTTTGTAACAACTAAGGCCAAATGTACATTTTTTTAAAACCTGAAAAATAAAAGTGATCTGGGGGCCAAACACATTCATCTACTGTTTTCCTTCTGGGGACAAAGGTACGAGAACATTCCGAAGTTAAATTGTTACTTGCACTGCATTCCTTCACGGCAACAAGCTGACCTCAATTAAAGTAATTTGAATTAATTAATGTATTTTATATAACTATTCTTGGATAGGGACACATGACCGATGCTTATTCCCTTTCTACAATGGGCAATGTTTTTCAGGTATTGCAGCAGTTGGATTAAATGAGCTATTTTTTTTGTGAAAAGTTAAGCCATGAAGTACTGCATAAGAGTTATTCTGCTAGACTATAAGCCCTGGAAGACAAAGGCCATGTCTTACTCAGCCTTATGAGAAGTGGTGTATAGTGTTTAAGAGTGAGGTGCCAAGGCAGTTTAACATAGAAAGGAACGTCTTCTCAACAAATGGTGCTGGAACACCTGGACATGTGTTTTGAACAAACATAAACATAAAGTTTCCT
>PVIY010062080.1:0-10997 GCA_004026745.1 Myrmecophaga tridactyla | reverse complement strand
TCAGGGCTTCTCTCTCAGCTGGAAGGGCACATGGCAAACATGGCATCATCTGCTAGCTTTCTCTCCTGGCTTCCTATTTCATGAAGCTCCCCGGGAGGTGTTTTCCTTCTTCATCTTCAATGGACTCTCTGCTTTGTGGTGCTGCAGCATTCTCTGCTCTCTCTGAATCTCTTTCTCCAAAATGTTTCCTCTTTTATAGGACTTCAGAAACTAATCAAGACCCACTCAAATGGGTGGAGACATATCATCCCCTAATCCAGTTTAACAACCATTCTTAACTAAATCACATCATTCAGCGAGATGATCTCATTACAGTTTCAAACATACAGTATTGAATACAGATTATTCTACCTTTAAGGGGAATGGGTTTTATATCAAAACATGGCTTTTCTTAGGGGGCATACTTCTGTTCAAACCAGCACACCACCCAAACTAACCTACAGATTCAACTCAGTACCAATTAGATTTCCAACAACCTACTTTGAAGATTTGTAAAAGTTCATTACCAAATTCATCTGGAAGGGAAAGAGACCCTGAATAAGTAAAAGTATCCTAAAAAAGAAGAATGAGGTGGAAAGATTAATACTACCTGACTTTAAAACATAGTATAAAGACACAGTGGTCAAAAGAGCATGGTACTGGCACAAAGATAGAAGTATTGACCAATGGAATCAAATCAAGAATGCAGAAGTAAATCACCAAGTCTATGGTCAACTGATTTTTTCTTTTTTTTAACTCTTGAAACTTTGAAAATATTTTTATTATAAACAATGAACAAACATATAAACATTCTTGACATACAAACATTCTTGTCATGGTTACAATCAGTGACTCACAATATCATTATATAGTTGTGTATTCATCAGCATAATCTTTATTTTTTTTTAACATTTGCATCTCTCCAGCAAAAGAAAGAGAAAAGGAAATATTCATATATGCCATATGCCTTACACTCCTTTTCATGGTCAGCTCATTTTTGACAAGGCCCCCAAATCCACTGAACTGGGACAAAATAGTCTTTCAATAAATGGGCATGGGAGAACCGGATACCAACAGCCAAAAGAATGAAAGAGTACCCTTACCTTACACCCTATACAAAAATTAATTCAAAGTGGATCAAACACCTAAATATAAGAACTAGCACCAGAAGAACTAGATTCCAGAAGAAAATGTAGGGAACCATCTTCAAGATCTAGTAATAGATGGTAGCTTTCTAAACTTTACACCCAAAGCACAAGGAACAAAAGAAAAAACATAACTAGGAACTCCTCAAAATCAAATGCTTCTGTATCTCAAAAGACTTCATCAAAAAGGTGAAGAGACAGCCAACTTAATGGGAGAAAATATTTGGAAATCACACACCAGACAAAGGTTTGATATCCTATATTCATAAAGAAATCATACAACTGATCAACAAAAGAACAAGCAATCCAATCATAAAATGCGCTAAAGATATGAATAGGCATTTTTTTTCTGAAGAGCAAATACAGATGCTCAAAAGCACATGAAGAGATGTTCATTTTCATTGTCTATAAGGGAAATGCAGATCAAGACTACAATGAGCTATCACCTCATACCTTTAAGAATGACTGCTCTTAAATAAACAGGAAACTATAAATGTTGGAAAGGATGTGGAGAAATTGGGACACTTATGCACTGTTGGTGGGAATGTATAATGTTCCATCCACTATGGAAGACAGCTTGCTGGTTCCTTAGGAAATTAAATATCGGGTTGCCCTATGATCCAACAATAGCATGACTTGGTATATACCCAGAAGAGCTGAAAGCAATGACACAAATGGTCATTTGAACACCGATGTTCATAGCAGCATTATTCATGATTGACAAATGATGGAAACAAACCAAATGCCCATCAAAAGACAAGTGGATTAATAAAATGTGGTATATAAAAGCGATGGAATATTATGCAGCAGTAAGATGAAATGATGTCCTGAAGCACATGACAAGATGGATGAGTCTTGAGGACATAATGCTAAGTGAAATTGGGCAAACACAAAAGATAGATACTGTATGATTCCACTTTTATGACCATAATAAAGGTAAAGTCAGAGGCTTTATATTACAGAATATATTACAGAATATTAGAGATCAAAGCTAGAGATGGAAGAATGATTAGCTAATGAGGGTGAGCCCCAATGTAAGGGAATAGATAGAAGTGAAGGCAGTTCTCTAGTGCATCTATAAGTAATATTACTATATTGAAGATGATCAAGATTGAAAGAGGTTATATAGACCTATGTGTTCCACCAACTAATACTAGAAATATAAATTAGTTCTTGCAAAAACTACTGCAAAGGTATAATTCATGTACAAAGGGTGTTTAAGTCCAAGGTACAGGGGGAAACTGCTATTGCATGCTATGGGCTATGATTAAAAGGAAAATATCAACATTATCACAGCAACAGCAGAGATAAATAATGGGGAGAGGTACAAGAGTTAAGAGAAGGTTTAGATTTCCTATTTGGTGAGGGTGTGTTTATTGGTTATCTTTCTTGTAGTAACAGTGAAATTATCTAAAATTGAGAATGTTAGTGGACTGTGGAGTTTGGACATTATACATAAAGCCTGATGAATGCAGATGGCTAAAGGATCCACTGACTGAGAGGTAGATTGGTGAACGATGGCATATATATATGATCGAATGTTTAACTGTTACAAAAAAGAAATGAAGTCATGAGGCATGCAACGATGTGAATGAACATATGGGACATTTGGTAAGGCAAACTAAGCCAGAGATGAAAGAAAATTTGTGGTATGGTCTCCTTTAGGAAACACTTATAAGAAAACAGTGGCCTAAATTATAAGCTCTTATAGTAGACACATTTAGTCCAGAGTGGTAATTATTATTTCTGTATTTTAAGAGGTTGTCATATACAGATATATAGATATAACTGGTATTTAGAGATAAGAATGAAGCCAATCAGGTCAGGGTTAAAGTAATTCAGAATACAGGAGTAAGGAAGACATTGTCTATATTTTAGAACCATATATACTCTTTGAGATCAAAGGAAGAAAGCTTTATTTGATGTGGAACCTAAATTTTCTGTGGTACATAATCTAACTCAATGTTTCTGTATAGCTCATTTGAACAATTGAAATACAGGGACCCCAGAATAGGAAAGAGGTCCTTTAATCCTGCATAGCTTATTGCAATGCCAGGATACATCCTAGAGCATATTAAGCAGATAATCAAAAAGTATTGGCAAAGTCCCTTGAGAGGTAGGAGAAAAAATATGGAACTATTAAACTTTACCATCAGGGAATCCCTTGATACTGTGCCAAACGTTAGGGACACTAAATCAATAGGTCAAGCTCTTAATCTTGAGGCATACTCCTGTGACGCTTATGTAAGTAGTGGAGATGCTTAACCTACCTATAGGTATGCCTAAGAGTTACTTCTGGAGGTCCTCTTTTGTTGATCAGATGTGGTCTCACATCTCTAAGCCCAACTCTGCAAGTGAAATCATTGCCCTCCCCACTATGTAGGACATGACATCCACGGTGAAGGTCTTCCTGGCAGTATGGGAGATGACCCCCAGGGATGAGTCCAGCCCTGACACCAGGGGATCAACAATTCCATCCTGAACAAAAGGGGGAAAAGAAGTGTACCTAATAAAATATCAGCAGCAGAGAGAGTTCAAATAGATTTGAAAGGCTACTCTGGAGGTTGCTCTTATGCAAGCTTCAGTTAGATATTACTATCTATCAGAACTTGCCAAACCCCAGCCAGGACCATTCCAGCCAATCCTAAAGAACACCTAGGACAATATATAAGATTCCACAAGGGTTCCATGCACTAGAGCAACTTTACAGAAACCTACAATGCCCAGATGGGTCCCTGGACCAGATAAGTCCTGAAATCTAGATAGCCCAGCCTCTCCAGAACATCAGATAATTCCATCTCCTTACCCCATATTATTGACAGACCCTTCCAACATGTAAAAGTTAGAATGGCTATAGCCCAAACACCCCTAAAGAGAGGGATAGAAAAATCAAAGGTGATGGTGGAGTTGTACAATGAAGATAGGATTTAACAAATGAATATGATTGCTGAATCATTAAATTGACATTTCTTTTAGTCTAGTATCTTGGAACAGCTAGAAGTAAAAGCTTAAAATTGTGGAATTGTAACCCATGTCAAACTCTGAAATACATTCTACAACTAATTGTGGCGCAGTGCTTTCAAATTTATTGCTTTTTTGTGTATATGTTATTTTTCACACAAAAAAAGAAAAAAGTTGACTGTGATGATAAAAAAATATTTATTCCTTCTAGCCTCCTATATTCTGGAGCATCTAGAAGGAAAAATATGAGATGATCCTATGGTAGCTCATGAAAAACTCTGGGATCTGTCCTGTAACTACTTGTTGAAGAGTGCTTTGAAAACTCTTGCTTTTTCATTTGCTTTTCTTTGTATATATGTTATATTATACAATTAAAAGTTTCAAAACAGAATCTGAAAAAATTCAGCGAAATTAAAAACTATAAAATAAAAAACAGTAGTTTTGTTTTTGTTTTTTTTCATGGACAGGCTCTGAGAATTGAACCAGGTTTCTGTTGTGGCAGATGAGAATTCTGCCACTGAGCCACCATTGTACCACACACAAAACAGTAGAATATTTTTAAAAACTGAAATCCTATAACTGAAACATATCTATACTGGCTCGAGAAGAAATAGAAGATCTCAATAAACCAATTACAAGTAAAGAGATCCAATCAGGCATCAAAAATCTTCCCACAAAAAAAAAGCCCAGCACCTGATGACTTCACAGGAGAATTTTATCAAACTTTTCAAGAAGAACTGATACCAACCCTGCTCAAATTCTTCCAAAAGGTTAAAGAAAAAGAAATGCTACCTAACTCCATTTATGAAGCTAACAATACTCTAATACCAAAATTAAATAAAGATGATACAAGAACAGAAATCTACAGACCAATCTTCCTAATGAACAGAGATGTGAAAATTTTTAACAAAATACTAGCAAATTATATCCAATGCCACATTAATAGAATTATACATCATGATCAAGTGGGATTCATACCAGGAATGCAAGGGTGGTTCAACATTTAAAAACATCAATCAGCATAATATAGCACATTAGCAAATTGAAAGAGAAAAATCACATAATCATATCAATTAATGCTGCAAAAGCATTCAACAAAATCCAGCATCCTTTCCTGATAAAAACACTTCAAAAGTTAGGCATTGACAGAAATTTTCTCAAAATCATATAGGGCATATATGAAAAGCCCATAGCCTGCATCATACTTAATGGTGAGAAATTGAAAGCATTCCCCTTGAGATCAGAGATGGGACAAGGATGTTCATTGTCACCACTATTATTCAACATTCTATTAAAAGTACTAGCTGGAGCAATTAGACAGAAGAAAGAAGTAAACTAGATAACTTAGGTGAAATGGACAAGTTCCTAGAAACTCATGAATTGATGTTTTGAGAATGCACACAGTTTCTGATAATTAATCAAATGGTATTTAAGATATTGTCTAAAGTTTAGAATTCAAGTAACTCTGATATCTGTATTTATAGATTTTTTCCCTTACTTGTTTTAATTTTGAAATGATTTATGAAACACTGTACAAACAGGCTTTATGATGATTACTTAGATTTTTTAAAATGTGCTATGGATAAGCTAACTAAGATATCTATTTTAGATGGTCAAGATTCCCATATGTTAATTTTAGAAATATTTATATCTTCATATTTTCCTGAAATAAGGAAAATATTTAGTAACATAGGTCATCACTATAGCAATGCAGATATTTGTAAGAACTTTCTACTTCATATTTTGAGAATATTTACAGTTTTGACAGCTTATCAAATGGTATCTAAGTAAGTTTTTCATACTTAAAATCAAAGAACTTTGCTATTCAAATATGGAGCTTTCTTCCTTGTCTTGTTTTTCAATTGGTTTATGAAACTTACTGTGTATGTAAGTTTCGGGTACTTTATAAAGTATATGGGTATTTATTTAAATATGTCTATGGTTAAACTAACTAAGATAATCATTTTTGGTGGTTCTAGGGTATTGTTTGTTTTCTTAAATAAAAAATATGTTTAAAAAAAGTAAAGAATGTATACCACAATCTCTATAGCCACAAAAAAGTAATAAGAAGGCTTTTAATTTGTTCTCCAAAGACTGTAGGTGTGGCAGATTATATTACTCTTCCTCTCACCTTTATGGGAGGAGAATGCTGCCCCACCTACTCTTTTGGGCCTGACATTGTGGCTTGCTTTGTCCAATGGATAGAGTGTGCTACTTCTGAACCTACACTGTAAGAAACTTCATAAATTTCCATTAGCTACCCTGGGAGTTGAATACCTTCACTATGAGAATGACATGCACCAGGTTGCTCCATCTCCTCAAACCTGGGGCCAGAATGAAATATGTAGATCAAACTTGATTAATCCTCAGCCTGAAGCAGAGCTTCCCCACCTTACTATATATATATGTAAGAAATAAACACTTGTTGATTTACAAAAAAAAAATGTTGTAGATGGACAGTTGATGAAATGTGAGTAAGTCTAAGAGTTAAATGGAAGTGATATATCAATGTTGGCTCTGTTATTTTGATTGCTGCATGACAGTTGTGTTTTGATTTGTGGGAAATGTGCTAGAATATTTGAGCATGATGGAATATCAGGTCAATAACTCACTTTTGAGTGATTCAGGAAAAAAATGTCTTTGTAGCACTCTTGCAATTTTTCTGTAGATTTGTGATTTTGTCCACTATTTTAAAATATATTTAGAAAAACAAAAATAGAGCATTTGTTGTCAGTAAATATACACTACAGGAACTACTAAAGGATGGAGTTCAGACTGAACAAAATGAAAATTCAAAGAGAGGGGTGTTTAAGAAAAATGAAAGTGTACATAGATGAGTACACCTAAATCAATATTGAATATGTAATAATTACCAATATAGCAATTCATCAAAATAAATGGCCCCAGAAAACTGACCTACAAAATGAGACTCTGGGAAGAGGTTGTTCATATATTTGAAGAACATGAGGAACAAGAATGGCTTCTGTTTTAGTTTGTAAGCTGTCAGAATGCAATATATCACAAATGGAACAGCTTTTCAAATGAGAATTTACTGGAAAAACCAATAATTTATCTGAAAGGGCAGTGTACCCAAAATAGGTAAGACTATCCTGGGAAAGAAAAGTGAAATTGGAGGACTCACACTACCTGATTTTAAGGTGTATTATGAAGCTATAGTGGTCAAAACACCAGGTTACTGGCATAAAGATAGATATACTGACCAATGGAATTGAATAAAGTGTTCACATATAGACCCTCTCATCTTTGGATAATTGATCTTTAATAAGGCAGTCAAGCCAAATCTCCTGGGCCAGAACAGTCTCTTCAATAAATGGTGCTTGGAGAACTGGCTATCCATATGCAAAAGAATGAAAGAGGATCCATATCTCACACCCTACACAAAACTTAACTGAAAATGGCTCAAAGACCTAAACATTAGAGCTAAGACCATAAAACTTTTGGGAGAAAATGTAGGGAAATATCTTAAGAAGCTTGTAATATGAGGCAGTTTCTTAGATCTTACACCTAAAGCATGAGCATTGAAGAAAGAAATAGATAAAAAGGAACTCTTCAAAATTAAACACTTTTGTGTATCAAAGAACTTTGTCAAGAAAGTAAAAAGGCAGCATACACAAAGGGAGACAATATTTGGAAGCAACATATCAGATAAGAGTCTAGTGTCCAGAATATATAAAGAGATTGTTCAACTCAAAAACAAAAAGACAAATGACCCAATTTAAAAAAATGGGCAAAAGACATGAACAGACACTTCTCAGAAGTGGAAATACAAATGGCTAAAATGCACATGAAAAGATGCTCAACTTCTCTGGCTATTAAGGAAATGCAAATCAAAACCACAATGAGATGTCATTTCATTATCACACCCACAAGTATGGCCATTATCAATAAAACAGAAAACAACAAGTGCTGGAGAGGATGTGGAGAAAGAGGTACACTTATCCACTGTTGGTGGGAATGTAAAATGGTAAGCTGCTGTGGAAGGCAGTTTGGCAGTTCCTCAGGAAGCTAAGTATAGAATTGTCATATGATCCAGCAATACCATTGCTAAGCAACTATTCAGAGACATGAGGGCAAGGACAGAAATGAACATTTGCATATCAATGTTTATAGTAGCATTATTTATAATTGCTAAGAGGTGAAAACAGCCAAAATGTCCATCAGCAGATGAGTGGCTAAACAAACTGTGGCATGTACATACGATGGAATCTTACACAGCTTTAAGACAGAATAAAGTCATAAGCATGTAACAATGTGGATGGACCTTGACGACATTATGCTGAGTGGGATTAGCCAGAAACAAAAGGACAAATACTGTATGGTCTCACTGATATGAACTAACATTAATGAATGAACTTGGAGAATTTCAGTTAAGAACAGAGGTTATCAGGAGATAGAAAAAGGGTGGAGATTGGGTAATCAGAACTGAAGGGATACAGATTGTGCTTCAGGACTGATTGTAAAAATTTGAAATGGATAGCACAATACTACCTGATTGTAGCACAATAATGTAAGAGCACTGAGTGAAGCTGAATGTGAGAATGATAGAGGGAGAAGGGCTGGGGGCACATATGAAACCAGAAGGAAAGATAGATGATAAAGACTGAGATGGTATAATCTAGGAGTGCCTAGAGTGTACAATGATAGTAACTAAATATAAAAATTTTTAAAAATGTTCTTCAACAGAAAAGAACAAAGGAATGTCAATTTGTTCTTGACAAATTCCTGAAAATAGATGATTATTTATATTTTAAAACTTCAACTTCTGTGTGAGACTAAAGCAAAAAATGTTTATTTGATTCAAAATTTATATTTCGACTCATGCATTTCCTAACTTTACTTATATGGACAGTTTAATTGAATACAATAAGTACATGGAAACTTGAATAAAGCATGAGATTTTGTAGGTTTGTCCAGTGTGGTGCCCTGATAAATCCCAGAGTGATCTGAACAGTGAACAAAGAAGTATTTGCAAAATCCCTTTGGGGGAATGGTGAGAAAGGGAGAAAATTCAACTTCCCCATGTGGAGAATTCCTGATATTCTTGCAAGCAGTGGGGACAATCAAATCAATAGGTCAAGCCCTCAATCTTGGGGTTTGTTCATATGAAACTTATCTCTGCAAAGGGTAAGCTAAACCTACTTAAAATTAGGCCTAGGAGTCTCCCCTAAAGAATCTCTTTTGTTTTTCAAATATAGCCTCTCTCTCTCAACCAGAACAGCAAACAAACTCACTGCCCTCTCCCTCTCTACATGAGACCTGACTCCCAGGGGTGTAAACCTCCCTGGAAACATGGGACAGAAATCCTAAATGAACTGGAACTCAGCATCAAGGGATTGAGAAAACCTTCTCAACCAAAAGGGAGAAGAGAGAAATGAAACAAAATAAAATGTCGGTCACTGAGAGATTTCAGAGTCAAGAGGTTATCCTGGAGGTTATTCTCATGCATTATATAGGTATCCCCTCTTTAGTTTAATGTGATTAGAGTGGCAGGAGTGAAGGGCCTGAAAACATAGACCTGTGTTCCAGTAGCCATCTTTCTTGAAGACATTGTATAATGATATAACTTCAACAACGTGACTGTGTTTCTGTGAAAACCTTGCTTTTGATGCTCCTTTTATCTATAGTATGGGCAGATGAGTTAAAAATTTGGAAAAAAATAAATAAATAATAAGTAGAACAAATGTTAAAATAAATTGAGTAGATGGAAATACTAGCAGTCAATGAGAGAGAGTGGTAAGGGGTATGGTATGTATGAGCTTTTTCTTTTTTCTTTTTATTTCTTTTTTTGGAGTGATGCAAATGTTCTAAGAAATGATCACAGTGATGAATATACAACTATGTGATGATATTGTGAGGCATTGATTGTACACCAAGTATGGAATGGTCACATGTTAAGAATGTTAATTTTTATATGTTGTTTTGTTTTGTTAATAAAAATACAAAAAAAAGAGAATTTATTAAGATGCAATTTATAGTTCCAAGGTCATGAAAGTGTCCAAATGAAGGCATCCAGTGAAAGATACTTTATCTCCAAAGAAACAACTAATGAGGTTCAGGGTTTCTTTTTCAGCTGGGAGGGCACATGGTGACTTCTGTTAGCTTTCTGTCCTCATTTCACAAGGCTTCCCTGGGGCAATTTCCTTCTGCATCTCCAAAGATCTCTGGATATGTAAGCTCTGTTTACTCTCTAGATTTGCCACAGAAGTTCCTTCTTAAAGGGATTTAGTAAGCAACCCCACCTTGAATGGATGGAGATACACCTCATGGAAACAACAAAAAAGATTCCACCCAGAAATATTGAATGAAGATTAAAGAGCATGGCTTTTCTGGGGTAAATGACAGTTTCAAACCAGCACAGCATCTTTCTGTGGAGAATTAGAGTAATTCATAGTATGTGGGAGCATCTTAATTTTTCAAATTGTCACTGATGGCAGTTATGGAACCAACAGGATATCCACATGTACATATTCTATTGTTAGTTAGTTTTAGTTAGTTAAGAGATTTGTGTAAGGAATTGGCTTATATAGTTGTGGAGGCTGGGCAAATGGAGTAGGACAAATGGTAAGCTGGAAGTTCCACTGAGAGTTGAGGTTGCCTCTTGAACGTGAAATCTGTTGGGGCTGTCCACAGGCTGGAAACTCAGTGTTCTAGTTTGCTAGCTGCCAGAATGCAACACACCAGAGATGGATTGGCTTTTAATAAAAGGGGATTTATTTCATTAGTTCTTCAGAGGAAAGGCAGCTAACTTTCAACTGAGGTTCTTTCTTATGTGGAAAGGCACAGGGTGATCTCTGCTGGCCTTCTCTCCAGGTCGCTGGGTTCCAGCAACTTTCCCCGGGGTGATTTCTTTCTGCATCTCCAAAGGTCTGGGCTGAGCTGCGAGTGCTGAGA
>PVIY010062079.1:0-10995 GCA_004026745.1 Myrmecophaga tridactyla | reverse complement strand
AAATTGGTTACATAAATGCTTTCTTGATGAGTACAGAAGTGAGGAACTTTAAGGAAGAAATGAAATCATTAATGGAGGATCCATCAGCGATAGCCAAACAACTGTATCAATTTTTAGGGCCCAGTTTATGCACTTGGTTTTAATTTATGTCCATCCTGAATATCCTCTTGAAGGAGGAAGAGAGGACCATGGTGATGGGGGCAGTTATGGCAGAATAAGAGAGGCAGCACCCACCCAGACAAGAGACAATGGCTGAAGAATAGAAATTCCCTAATGTAGATCCCAACTGGAATAATAATATTCAGTAAAACAGGGTACAAATGAGGGGGCTTAGAGACCTCATTATACAAGGGATAAGGCTAGTGGTATCCAAATCTCAGAACTTATATAGGGCCTTTGAAGTGGCCCAAGAAAAATATGAGACTCCTACTGCTTACCTAGAGTGGTTGAGGACCCATCAAGAAAATATTCAGGAATGGACCCTGATATTCCTGTGGCCCAAGAAATATTAAAAGTCAGCTAAATGAAGGGGTCTTGGCTAACATTCAGATAAAGATCCAAAAAATTAATGGGTGGATAGATAAACCACTGGAAGAGTTATTTAGAGAGTCACAGAAAGTATTTTAAAGAAGGAAAGAGGAAAGGCAGGAGCAGAAATCTAAGTCATAATAAGCAGGGTCAAGCACATGATCAAGAAGTGATTAGAAATAAAGCAGGGAGAAGACAGGCAGAGGCAAGATAGAGAAAAATTCTGGGACAGAGGAAATAAATAAAAGAGGTGTTTAGGGGACTCACCAGGATGTTATCACTGTGGAAAATCTCGTCATTTTAAAAAGGAGTCCTGGAGTTTACAGAAGAAGGTCAGGTGATACACTGATGAACTTTGAAGATTAGGGAGGTCAGAGGATTCTAGTTTCAAGACCCCACTGGGGACCTGTGGTACATCTGAAGGGGGGCTCATATCAGGAAGAAATTACATTTTTGGTAGACACTGGGTCAGTTTGATCTTCTGTGAACCACAACCCAAAGGGTATTGAATGCTCTGGTAGCTCCCTCACAGTCTTGGAAGTCAAAGGGGACGGAATTGAAGTCTCCATTTTCAAATCTACTAATACCTATTGAGAAAGAAACCAAGTTATAAGTTCCTTGTTGTACATTCCAGAAGCTGGGAGTAATATTGGGGAGAGACCTAGTAGTACCAATTAGACTGGACTGGAGGTAAGGGACGGCCAAATAGAAGTTGTTTTAGCCTTGCTTACTGAGGAAGGTGAGGAAGACATCCAAGAAAAAGTACGGGTGAGAGAGGGAAACGGGGTGCTGCAATTTTCCCCTATAAAAATTAAAATGTAAAAGAAAGGGGGGCTCATTTGTCAAAGACAGTATCCCATCCCATTGAAGGGGACACAAAGACTTCAGCCCATCATTGAAGTCCTCTTTTGTGATGGGATCTTGGAAAACTGTATGTCCCCTTTCAATAATCCTATTATTCCCCAGAAAAGCAGATAGCAGTTGGAGGATGGTATAAGACCTCAGAAGCATCAATCAAACAGTTCAAGTTATACTCTTCTCAGTTGAATTCCCTACAATCAGAATTGGTTCAGTGTAGTAGGTCCCTACAATCAGAAGTGGTTCAGGGTAGTAGATCTGAAGGATGGGTTTTGGGCCTGCCCTCTTGACCTAGAGAGTAGGGACTTATTCAACTTTGAATGGGAACATCCTTTCACTGGAAGGAGGCGATGATATAGGTGGACAGTCCTACCCCAGGGTTTTAGAAAGTCTCCCAATCTCTTTGGGCAAGAACAAGAAAAACTGTTGGAAAGGTTTTTGATCCCATCTGAAATTACCCTTTTACAGTATGTAGATGATCTGTTAATGTCAGGTAAAGAAAAACAGGGGGTTGCCCAGGCTACAAAGGAACTGTTGTACTTCCTAGGTAACCAAGGACCAAGGGTATCAAAAAATAAACCACAGTTTGTTGAAGGGGCAATTAAATACTTAGGCCATCTCATAAGTGAAGGAAAAAGGAGAATAAATCCAGAGAGAATTCAGGCCATAGTTGGATTCCCTATTTCCTGAACAAAGAGGGAACTAAGGAAGTTCTTAGGATTAGTGGGGTACTGTAAGTTGTGGATAGATTCCTATGTCTCTCAAACTAAAGGGTTATACCAAAAACTGTTAGAGGAAGAGCCTGACAAATTAGAATGGAGGAGGGGGAAGTAGGAGCCAAAGAAGGGCTCAAATGGCCACTGGTATAGTCTCCTGTTCACTCTCTCTTCCGTCCTTCATGATTCTTTCCCATCTCTTTGTTACAGCAGGTAAAGGATCAGGATTAGTGGTTCTAACCCAAATGTAGAGAGGCCAAAGGAAACCCATAGACTTCCTTTCTAAACTTTTGGACCTGTCTGCAGAGGATGACCTGTGTGCATTCAGGCTGCTGTGGCAACCACTCCCCTAGTAGAAGAATTCCCCTTTGGAGGGGCATTAGTGGTCAGTACCCCTCATCAAAATGCAGGGAGGTGGCTGACTGATTCCTAATTCCCAAAGTATGAGGTAATTGTAATGGAGAATGATGATTTGGATTTGACCATAGACAATAACTCAATACTGGTCTCCTCTGTTTAGAAAGGATCTGAACAGACAGAAGCCCTTGAACATGACTGTTTGAACTTAATTGATTATCATACCCAAGTTTGGCCTGACAGTGGATATCACCCTTTATGTTCAGGGGTAAAATTGTGCATAGATGAGTCTCCTATGTCCCTGGAGGTAACGAGGTGCAATGATTATGCAATTGTGGATGGACTAACTTATGAAGTAAGGGAAACTAGTAGATTGACCAATGATTAGTCAACTCAAACTTGCGAGTTGTATGCATTAAGCCAAGTTCTCAAATTATTAGGAGGAAAAGATGGTACAGTCTATACTGACCCTAAATATGCATTTGGGGTAGTCCATACCTTTGAAAAAGTTTGGGAAGAAAAGGGACTAATAACAGCAAGGGGAAGGAATTGGCCGATGGAGAATTAATAAAATAGGTATTAATTAATTTAATCTTACCAAGAGAAATTTCAGCGGTGAACATAAATGGACACCAGAAAGTCCATACCTTTGAGGCAAAAGGCAACAGGCTGGCAGATGCAAAATGCTAAAGAAGCTTCCCTTCATCCCCCAGTGAAGTTCATGGACTTAATACCTTCCATTTGCAGAGAATTTGAGGTCCATATATATTTTCTGAGAAGCAAGTAAAGGAACTGGAACAATCGGGAGCAAATACAGACAGTCAGGGGAGATGGGTCCTTCTGGATTGCAGACAGATGTTGAATAAAAAGGAACCAAGTTGCTTTGGACTAAGTGTCTACCCATAGCTCTGTTAAGAAATAGAATTGCCCTTAGGAAAGTATTAGGAATCTCCCCTTATGAAATGCTCTCTGGCTTGCCTTTTCTAGGAAGAACTAGAGATACCCCATCCTTAGAATCAAAGAACCTTTTCCTTAAGAATTATATACTAACTCTGTCCTGTACTCGGTCATCCCTCAGACACTGTGGCTTGCTGGTCCACAATGCACCTCTTGAGCTTGTTGTCAATCAACACCAGCCTGGCAGATGGGTCTTCATCAAATCTTGGAAGAAGTCCAAACTCCAACCATCTTGGGAAGGACCCTATCAAGTTCAGGATGGCAGGCCCACTATACCCAAGTGAAAGGACCAATACCTGAATCAGATGATAAGTTTGATTCCACGAAAATAATTCCAACTTTGGACAACTTAAAAATTACATTGAAGAGACAGTAGTTAGGCAATTAAGGTTTTTTTTCAGATTTGGGGGTTTTGGAGTCTGTAATTTAACTTAACATAATTAATAGTGACCCTGATCAAAAGACAGGTGAGGGATCTGAGGCCCAATTTAAAAATGAGAATAATTATACTAGTCATAATGCTCCAAATTGGGGACACAACAAGCCTTGTCAGGTTGGTGGTAAGTGCAGCTGAAGGTTTGAGAACGCAAACTGTACAGTTTAATGCTTGCCCGGCAGTGGACCATGGAGCCTTGATGAGTCAGCAAGGACTAAGTTGTGAAAATTGGTACTTGCATCCAGAGCAAATAAGTAATCACAAATACTCCACTTGGTCACAGGGTCTTGCCACCCCTGAGTTTTTATGTGTTGGACTACCCAATTAAAGGAGTGTACTATGGCCAGTGATTGAGGTTCACAAAAATGGCAGGACTTCCAAAATAAAATACCCTCTTACAAAGAAAATCCCCCACCAAATTGCCAAGATCTCCAGTACAACCCAGTACTGATGAAGATCAAAAAGGCAGACAAAATCAATATCACCACATAGAGTAGGAAATTCATTTTGGGCTCAGAGAGTTGCACCTCCTCTGATCAACTATATGGAATGTGGGTAGAAATTACTGCAGGGAAGTTTCTGGGAGAATTCTGGATGCAGGCCCTCTCCCCAATGCCAATAATGCTCTTTTCAATTGGCGCTTAAATAGCACCTCAGGACACTCACCTAGAGGTTAGTTCCCTAATACAGAATGATGCCAAAGTTGTCAGGGAGGACAGGACAGAAGAATTAGAACAAACAGTAAGAGTAGGGACAGGGTGAAGAGATACAAATACTGGATGGAATGGATCAAATATATAGTCCAGAAACCGGATAAAAGCAACTGCTATGATTGCACAACAGGACAACCCACTGTTCTTGTCATGCCCTTTCCAATAAGTATGGAGGAACACAAAAAGGATTTCAAGTGCATGGTATGAATCTTGGTGAAAATTGAAGTATGTTGTCCTTTCTTCTCTATTCAATCAGGAGCAGAAATGTCAAGGCCCTACTGGCTTCTTGCCATGATTCAGGAAACCACTCTGCCAGTCTCTTTAGACAGGAAGAAGGGATACAGGACCTTGTGACCATGGTCTCACATACCAAAGCATGGGATGTGACTGAAGATAATACTGGCAGTTTCTCCAGCTTCACCACTCCATGAGCAGACTTTGGTGGCATTGAGGAAAGGGCATCCTCTGCCCAGTTTTGTCCAAGAAGTGGAAGGGGACCTGTGCTCTGGTCCAATTGACCAACCCATTCACCATGGTGTTTGAAAAGGAGCAGGATCAAGTTGATTTAGAAATAGGCATGCCAAGAGAAATCCCAGATGAGTTTAAGGCTGAAAGCCAAGTACCTGCAGGACTTGAGTCAACCTAATTCTGGTGGATTGCTATCAACAAAAATGTGGATTGGATTAATCAGCAAAGGATGCAGTTGAAGAAATAGCAGAACAGTTGGATGCTACTAGCCAAATGACCAAAAAAATAAGATGATGCTAAACATGATATTAGCTGAAAAGGGAGGTATTTCTGTTATGGTCAGGGGTAGTTGTTGTACATTTATCCCCAATAATACAGCCCCAAATGGAACTAACACCAAAGCTTTACAAGGTCTGAGGGCCTTATCTGAATAATTGGTGAAAAACCCAGGCATTGATGACACCCTCACAAGATGGTTAGAAAACTGGTTTGGGGAATAGAAAACGATGGCACAGTCCATGCTAACTTCTTTATCCATTATAGCTGGGGTATTCACAATATTAAGGTACTGAATTATCCCAGATGCCAAAGGGTTGTTCAGATATTCATCAAGAACCTCCTTAAAGAGGAAGATCCCTATGATTAAGAGTGTGAAAAGGCTCTTATCAGGTTCAAAGAGAGACTAAAATGTGAAAACTAAAGATTTGAAAAGAAAGAGGATTTGTAAGAATCTAGCTAATTTTAGCTTTCACAAAGGTGATGCAGGCAGGGAAAGTGGAGGGTCTCTGATGCAGGCTTAGAACTGGTACCAAATTCTTACTGGGCAGGGTCATTAAAAATGTAAAATATAATCAAAGGGGGAACCTTTGGCAGAAAGTTTAAATTACTTAGATTTCCCAGATAGGCTGTACCCTCTGGAGTATCCATCAGAGTAGAAACAGGGGAGGACCTGCAGGTCATGCACAGGTATAATCACCTCAACATTCTGTTGTTTGCTGTGCCAGCCACCATTTTATGTTTGGTCAGGTTCCCGTTCTTGCAATATTGTGAATAAATTATTTTCCCATCCACAATCAGATCAGCATTTGTTCTCCTTCAGGTACAGTGTTCTTTCTAACAGAGGTGCAAGTGGTGATTTGCATGACGAAAGTACATTTTTATATAAAGAAGAAGAGCGGGGGGGAGGTCCCTGTCTTTAAGGCAATCTGGGGAAAGGAATGCTGACTTTGCTGGCAGTAAACACATCCTCTCCTACGAATCCACCTTTCACAATCCTAGTAATTCATGTTCTATTCCAGGAAATGACCCAAATAAGCTTTTTCTGGAAGATGGACATGGACTTATTGGGGAAAAGGGCCCATATATGTGTACTTCCAGGGATGAAACACCCATAGAAAAACACATATACTATGTATATGGGGTATATATATATGAATATTTTCATGGCAAGTTCAGAAGTTTCTGGTTTTCTTGATAGATTCATGAAGGAATGGTAGTTTGGAGCTCCACTGTTCTCAGATTTTGTGATGTCAATCTGTAGTGCAACTTTATGAACGTATTCATTGTAGGTTGTCTGTGCTGTTAGATGTTGCTGTCCCTGTTATTAGTGTTATATACTGCAGGGAACCAGAAAGTACCTGTAAAAGTCCTCTCTTTGACCACTGAGATGTCACATGCATGTGGCTGAACAGTTCAACTAAATACAGCCTGAGGGACTTCCCCAATATGCTGACTGATTTAAATCACCTTTTCTCTGAAAACTGCTTTCCTCCATGTACTATCATGCACAGACCCTGAATGCAACATATTGCAACTAAGTTATTTAACATCAGTCAAATGATTGAACTAATAAGTAAGGAAAGGGATACGTCACTTGCATCAGGACAAGTCGATAAGGCTATTATGTGAGGCAAACCTGGCTCTACCAGGATGCTAATGGCACCAATGATAACGGCAGATTTTGGGCATTAAAAACAATTTCATATTGTGTGGTATGATGGTGGCTCAGTGGCAGAATTCTTGCCTGGCCATGCACACACACACACACACACACACACACACACACACACACACACACACACAAACAATTTCAGACTGCAGGTTTTCAGGAATTACACAGTTAGAGAAAGCTTGGATAAAAGTGATGAGAGGAAATTTGAAAGGCTATGTACTATACTCTATGTGCTTGAGGATTATATTGATGTGGAGACAAGAATCAATAATGAAAGGAACTGGACCTCTTTCTACTGAAGCATGGAGCAGAGGAGCATAATTATTGGGAGGATAGTGGAATGATGTTATTTTTGTGGAGCTGGTAAACAATCTATACAAAAGTGTGAAAGGAGATATGGAGAGCTCTCTTTAAGGAAATGGCTTCAAAATGTACACATAAATTTGGTTGATGGCAGCAGAGCATGATGTATAGGCTTCATAAAGTAAAAGCACAGAGCACTGTGACTGAGATGATGCAGTAAAGAAAAGGTGTTCCCTGCAGGATGTGCTGGCTCTGCAAGTCACATGAGAATATTCTCTTGCCCATGGCATTGTGTGTAATTAATGCCCTCTGTAGAGTTATTGCCTGTTATGGAAATCTACCAGCTTAGTCCACGGCCTCAATGTTCCCATAACAGTTGCATTTTACTGGGAAATAAGTGAGAAATGCAGGTGAAGAGAGACCTGCTTAAGAAGGTAGGAAGTAGTAAAGCCTCCTCAAATTTAAGAAACTTGGCATTTGTCTTTGGAGACAATAGCTATATCAGCAAGGATTTCCCAACAAAAAAATGCTTCATGAATGTCAGGCACATTTAAGGTGGACTAAGATGGAGTAGACCTTTTATTATATAATGAATATATCAATTTATTCCAATTGAGAAATGCGACGTATATGTGACAGGTCTACCCATGATGTCTCTGAACCCCATGACCCTTCAGTCTAGTACCAAGTGTCTCAGCACCCCCAGGGCTGTCCAGTTGCCCAGTGGTCCCTTGTTCCTCTTTGGTGTTGAGTTTATCAGTCAGAAATCTTCCAGATATGATGAGGGAAAGAAATTTTTCTGAGTGGCACTTTAGGAAAGAAGTCGTCTTTGTCCCAGGGACATGGAATTTGGGAAAAATGTAGTGATTTTATCAAAGTGCAGTTCATGAAGATATCCTTAATTTAAGAATATAATGTTTTCCTTTACAAATAATATGCATTTAGGTGGGAGAGAGTGTATGACAGTAAAATATCTTATATTCTAAGATTACTCTGAAATAAACAGATTCTTGGAGGAGAGTTTTCATGCCAACAACTTGAATACAACCTGCTTGGCAAAAAAGAAAAAAGAGAGAGAGAAAAGTTGACTTCTGTATGAAATGCAAAATTCTTGGGCCAGACCACACAGAAGAGAATTCTAATTGCAGTGAGCTTTCGAAATGGAAATTTTTCAAAATGACTAATTGTTCTTTGGCTTGACCATTTTAATGGATATACCCCCAAATACGTCAAGGCTTAGATTAAATTCTGGTTGTGAGTCTAAATATAAAATATGAGAATGCTTCCTCTTCTTACAGCAACAATTCAGTAGAAGACACAGAATCATAAACCTAGAGCAATCCCATAGGGAGAAGCATTATACTGGAGAGGAAGCACCAGACACTGACAGGAAACTGTCGCTCAAACCCATATCCTCACCTGGCCCTGGGGCTGGACCTGTATTCAGTGGTTCTTGCATGCCCTCTGCAGTCCATTCCCCTCTGCCATCTGAAAGTGGTGGCTTTTTTCTGAGACCACAATGACTATGGCTAATTGTGCATTTCATACAGCAATATATGACCATGCATTGGTTCAAGTTTGCTCATTGACAGATAAACCACATTCGTACGTCATTGCTTCTGGACTTGTAAATTGGCATTTCTTGGAATCTCCATACCTCACAAAATTTGTCTAAGATGTAAAATCTCCAACCCATTTCAGCCACTTTTCTAGAGACTGATGGATCTAACCCATCCAGGAGTTACTAAAGGTGAATCCAGAGACTGTACATGAGAGTGTTGAGACCCCAAGGATATAATAATTCTCACCCAGGTTCCACCAACTGCTCCTTACACTGTAAGCCTGTGAGCACAAAGCCATCCTGGTCAGGAAAACTGATGCATATATCCAATCTTCTCTCAGTCCTATCCACTCACATACTGACTATTCTGTGTCTTCCAAAAAATTACCTCTTCAAACAGCAATTAGGAAAACTCAGCTTCTCAAAAACCCCATGGTTAACTGCCTCTGTTCAGTCTCAGTCATCAGATATAGGCACCTGGGGACCCCACGTCTAGGGCTCCCACTCAGAGCTGTAGTGTCAGGGCTGCCATGATTTTCCACCATAAAGAGAGGAGCCCAATTTTTATTTCCCCATGTTATATTATAAGTACTGTGATTGGTTTCCTTCAGAGAGCACAGTGCCTAGAGTAGATATGACTGACCCAAAGGACAAAGTTTGCCATGATATTATTTGTGAAAATGTAACTTCTTGCTATACGACTTCTCTGGGCTAAAGACCTATCACCCATCATCTTACTTAGTTACTATATATGCACACAATATCTGTGAGCTATGAGTGTTCTAGTTTCTCAACATCCTCACCAATTCTAGAGATTAACTGTTGGAAAATAGAAATTCTTGAGGAATGACAGAGGAATGTAATTGTAGTTTAAATTTCTGTTTATCAAATAATCTTGAGCATATTTTCTTATGCTTATTACACATTTGCATATTTTTGTTGAAAATTTTTACTCATATATTTTGTCTATGTTTGTAAACCTGTTTTGCCTGTAAATCTTTTTGCACATTCTGGATATAACTTTAGCAGTTTTATGACTAGTGAATATTATTTTCCAGTACATGAATTTCTTCTAATTTTATTAATAATGCCATTTGATGCATGTTATATTAATTTTGATAAATCATTATAATTGTAGCTTACTCATTATTCTTGTTGTGTTATTTTTAATAAATTATTGCATAGCTCATTTGATGTTTGCTGGTACAGGGGTGTTCTAGTTTGCTAGCTGCTGGAATGCAATATACCAGAAACAGAAATGGCTTAAAAAAAGACGAATTTAACAAAGTTGCAAATTTATACTTATAAGACTGAGAAAATGTCCCAATTAAATGAAGCCTATAAAAATGTCCAAATTAAAGCACTAACAAGAGGTTACCTTCACTCAAGAAAGGACAGTGAATTCAGAGTTTCTCTCTCAACTAGAAAGGCACATGGTGGACATGACATCTGCTAACTTTCCTCTCCAGGCTTCTTGGTTCATGAAGCTCTCAGGAGCATTTTCCTTCTTCAACTCCAAAAGATCTCTGCCTGGTGAACTGTTGGCCTCATGGCTTTGTGATGGTTCTGTGGCTCACTCCTCATTCTCAAGCTTTCTTCAAAATGCTTCCTCTTTTAAAGGATTCCAGTAAACTAATCAACGACCACCTGGAATTGTGGTTAAAACCCACAAGTCGGTGACCCACATCTCCATGGAGAAAATCTAATCAAGTTTCCAACCTATATTACTGAATAGGGATTAACAGAAATGATTTCCCCCACAAAATTGATTAAGATTAACATATGGCTCTTTTGGGTATCTAAATCCTTTCAAACCAGCACAAGAGGTTATTATAAAGTGCATTAATAGAGAGAAGCATCATGATGACCATATTGACAAACCCAATGGAAGGCATTAAATATATCCAATTGTCCAACTTTGCTCATTAGAGAAGTTGTAGGCTTACATGAAAGTCATGAAAAAATAACAGCGTTCCCTTATAACATTCTATGATAAACACCTTGCAGTAGTGTGTTAGTATTACAATTCACAAAAGAAAATTTTTTATAATTGCGCTATTAACTGTACTCCACCATTTCAAATAGTGTTTGCTGTGGAGTACTGTCCAATGTGTTTCTTTTTTATTTTTAATCTAGCAGAATATATA
>PVIY010062078.1:0-10999 GCA_004026745.1 Myrmecophaga tridactyla | reverse complement strand
AAGTCTTCTGAATCTGATTGTTGCGTTTTTTGGTAAAACCAACACAAAATAGATGAAACAAACAACTATCGATAGTTTTGACGTCAACATGCGCTTCAATCATGGTCTGCCATTTTTTGGCCATGGAACACATTTTTGTCATGGATAAGAACCACTTCCGCACCATGGAAGTTGGTTAGGCAGTTTTTGCCTGGCACATCCTCAGTAACTAGCTTGAGTTTTCTAAATGCAACTTCATCATTCTGTACATCAGCTAGACTCACTCCAAAAACATGACCCTTAAGGCCATCAGATGCAATTTTAGTTCCTTGAGTCCTTATAACTAGTGTTTTCCTAATATTTCTTATATTAAACATTGCTATTGTTTTCACATCATAGCAATCTTTCTTGGAAAATGAATCAACCACTTTCTTCTTGGCTCTTTTTTTGCCACCTTTTGTAAGGCGTTTGTTCTTGCCAACTGCCATGGTGCGGCACCGAGAGCCAAAAGGAAGAACATTTCTTTTTTATAAAGTTATTTTAGAAACAGTTCTATAATGTAGGGATTTTATCTAAATAACACATTTTCCCCATTTAGTTTAAAATTGAGAACTTTCCCCACTTCTTCTCTTGGGCAGTGAATAGAATATATATACAATTATGCCTTTTGATTCCTGTGTGTATCTCCTTGATGCACAGTCCTGACAGTGACTTGACATCTTCAGTTTTCTAGGATTGGTCCAATTAAAAAACTCTGTTGTTAGCCATGTAACTAAGATAATTTAATGTCCAAATTCATTCAATATACCTGACTTCATTTTTAATTCAGAAAATGTGGTACGTTAATACATAATGACCTCTCCGGTTTTCTAATTCATAAAATTTTTGATTATTTGGTTATTGCCCAATAGAGACTTATTTTCAATCTCTGGCTGTGTTGCCAAAATTAACGGTTTGTCAATTCTAATTCCCTTCTTCCTTCCCTCAATCACCATATCCCCAAATGTTTTCTGAGTCACCCCTAGAATCTACAGTATGGATTCAACAGCACCTTCAGCAGCAACTGTGTGTTTATACGTGTGCTGGGGGGTCCCTCCCTCTGCAACACACCCCAGGAAATGTGTGAAGACGTGACCCACCTGTAATATTAATTGCAAATGAAAGGAAGGTCTTGTGGAGTCTGGGCTAGAAAAGTGTTTTACGCATCTTTTTGTTCTAGCCTGTCTGTTTCAGATAAGCATAAGAATATCTTTGGAATTCTTGAGTGCATTTGGAACACAGAGCGGAAGAAACCTCAAATCTATTTAATATTCATCAGAGTGGTTCAGAAACTTAAGAGTTCAGGCAAGTTACCACTTGTCAATGTTTTTTACATAATAAAAACACTTCCACTATTTCTTCTGATTACCTGAATTGAAGTGTGCATAAAAAATAAAGAAGATACAAGTCATCTAGATTCCTACCACCTTATAATAACTAATTAGCATTTTTGTAAAGTTATACGTGCTTTTTTTTTGAGCATACACACCATATATATACACACTGTTTGACAGGAATGGAATGTAATAAATGCTGTTTTATTATGAAGACTTTAAAAAACTTACTTCCACCCTCACCCATTGTTTTTGCATACCATTTCCTTTAAACAAAGGAGTATTATTAACAGCTAGATGCATCTTTTATACTTTTATTCATACAGATACATGAATATTCATATCTCATCATATGTAATTATACATACATGCATATACATAAGCATACATATGCTTTTTCTTTTAAAAATATGATAATATTACACTTTTTTCAGTCAATTATATGCCGTTGAAATCCCTCCAATCAACTGGTAAAGGTCGAATTTATTATTTGTTTTCAAATATCCTAATATTCCATGACATAAAAGCCCCATGATTTATTCAACCATTTTGTCTGTTCATAAGCATTCACCTTTTTTGTCTTTTACCATGCTAAACTCATCATTTTTAATGACTTAAACCCCATAATACTGACTGAGAGCCCCGGAGTTGTACTTTCCCAATTTCTATTTCTGACGCTTTTTCTGTCAGTTATTAACAGGTTGCCATTAATTGCTTAAAAAATCAATGTAATATTCAGGTCCTCTTTAGGTCTTCATTTTGACCCATAAAGGGATGTGTGTAGTTTGTTTTTGTAGTTTCGAGTAGTGGTTTCTTTTATTTAGACCTTCTCAATATGGTGGTCAAATCATGCTTCTAGCTTCAGGATGTACACACCAAATTATTCCGTTTGGAAACTGTTGCTGAAGCAGAAGGGTTCTGGGCTGCTGACGTGGCATCACAGTTTACGGTGTCTGCCAGCTGTGAGTAACAGCATGCTGTCATGATGGGATATAACAGCAGCAGCAGCAGCAGCAGCAGCAGCAGCAGCAGCAGCAGCAGCAGCAGCAGCAGCAGCAACAACAACTTCTGATTTAGGGGCAAAAGATGTAAGTACATATTTTCGCCATTAATCAGTTAACTCAAATCCAAACCCAAATTCAAGAATGCTAAGAGGGAATATGACTCCTGTTAAAAACATTTCTAGCAGATTTTTTAAAAAAGAATTTGGTCTCAGCCAAAGTAGAAAGGCATTAAGCCAGCACATGGTTTTCAGCAAAAGAAAGAAACACAGGGTCTTATTTGAAAAAACTAGTTTCAACTGTGGCTGATGCCACTTTTAAACTCTTAACTCCTGCACACCCTGGCAGGGCCTGTCCCCGGTGGGGTGGAATTCATTGCTAATGTACAAATGACATATGAATTCAACTTACATGAAAATTTTAGGCAGTTTGGTTATGGAAAGATGAAAGGAGACTTAGCGGTTTCAGTGTTTGGGAGAGAGGAGAGAGCCTGTTAAATATTTTAAGGAGGATTCAAGTTGGTTAAAACTGTCTTACAGGCACTGTAGAAACTTCTCTTCTCAAGCTCTATCGATGACAAAGGCCACGGTGTCCGCCAACCCCATGACAGATGAAACCCTGGCATAGATCCCTTTAGTAAGAGGTGGCTCAGAGGCTGCTGTCCCCAAGGCTTGCCCAGGGTTTCCACAGTTTCTGGTATTTTCAAAGCTCACAGTCCATGTGTTAATGGGTTGGTGATTCTTTTTTCTTTCTGTAGAGACCTTTTGCTCTGATGGTTAGCTCTGCATGAAACCTCACAAATAACCCACAGTCTACCCTGGCCAACTTATTGAGTCACAGATGTTTTTGACTGTTACCTCTATGCTAGGGATACATAAGTGAATAAGGCAGAAAAGTCCCTGCCTCTGTGGAATTTGCTGCCCAGTAGGAAAACAGACGTTTTGAGACCAGGAGTGAACACTGGGCTGGGAGTCAGGAGACTTGAATTCAGTCGTGGCATTGATCTCAATTAACTGTATGTCACTCCAGGCTTCAGTTTATGTGCTAGAAAATCAATGGGTTGGAATGGATAATATCTTCAGTAATATTTGATTTTTCATGTAGGGTGAATTTTTCCCTTGGTGAACAGCTTCTCACAGAACATCAGATTTGCTCCACACCTCATTTAGGAAGGAATACTTTATTTATGACATGTCACCAACCAGGTCTCATCAAATTGTGGAAGAAACTTGACAGGCCCATTTACATTGGTAGTATTGGTAGGAGAAAAAAATGTCTCAAAGGTGTCAATTCCATGCAGACTCATCCTAGATATTTGAGTTTCTATTTTCAAATGGTTATTGATTTGAACAAGTATCTTTGTAGCTGCTACCTTTTGAGGGGCAAAAACACAAAAGCCTGAAACAAAGGAAAATGAAATTGCTTGAAATAGGTATGACCCACAAGCTTAGGGCTTGAAAGAAATTAAAGTGAGTCAAAAATAAACCAGACTGTGTTTTCACATATGATAGAAAGTACCCACCATTGGTGACTATGCTGGGCATCCTTAGCTTCCTGAGACTCATCACCATCAGCTCAGTCGTTTTTGACTTAGGAAGTTGTGGGAGTGTAATTCACATGGTTTTGTAGGCTGGTAATCTATGTACCATTAGTTTTGAATAAAATAAAAAATTTCATCAACTTTGCCTTGCCTGGCTCTTAAAATTTTCTGCATGGGCATTCATGCATCCTTTCCTTTCCCCTGCCCTCCTCAATGGCAGAGGGGCAGTTCTGGACCCCTGACTAATTGCTGTGAACTCCATCTTCATTAACCCTCTCAGGGACTGCATTCATCCCTCATTTACTTTACTCCCCTGTATTTTCAATCTCTCCTCTACACTCACTTTCCGCCATAGCTTAAAAACATCTTCACTTCTCTCCCACTTTATATTAACCATCCAGCCTGCCAATGAATCCGGCCTGCCAATGAATAAACACTCATTTCCCTCCTTACTCTTCTATTCCTTTCTTGACTATTCATCCCACCCATGGAATCCATTGGACACTTGCAAGTTCTCAAGTGCGTTTCTCTTTTATTGTATTTGTTCTCTTTATCTCTTCCTGTTTCTTGAAACTCTCTCATCTCTCAGCTTCCTTGACGCTGACTCTGCCTTCTCAGACTTCATGGGCTTTCCTTCTCTGCGTTTTATCTTAAACTGTTACTTTCTCACTTGGAAATCTCTGTTCTTCTTTGACAATCTCATTCATATCTATGATTTTAATTATGACTTGTGTGCCGATATCACCTAAATCAAAACACATACAAATGTTAAGGAAAGAAGCAAGGTACAAACAAATGAACACCACCCACTACAAATCTGTGTTTCTGCAGACTTCTCTCAGGAGCTCCTGACTCATATTCCCTGCTTGACAGGCATCTCCAGTATATTGTTCTTCAGACAACTCAGTTTACTTTGGCCTAACCTGAATTCACCTTTCCTTACAAAACCTGCTTCTCCCAATAAAATGCATTTCAATCTTGATCATATGTAGCACCATCTACAGTCTCCGGTCCAGAGCCCTATAAATCCAGTTAGCTTCTAAACCGGTTTATTCTGCCCCCTTCCTGTCTCCTAAATTTGACACCCATCCCCTGCTCTCCTTTTCCCCTCCACCAGTGTTTTGCCGTAGCTTTTATTGACTTTAAGAAGGATTATGGCAACTACTTGCTAAGCCTCACCGTTTCTGCAGTCTGGTATTCCCTAAACTACTCTCTTCATTGTGACTTGTGTGATTTTCTAAAAACAAACTTGACCTCACCCACCTACTTTGAATCTTTCAGAAGCCCCTCATAGTCTTCAGCATACATCCAAAGACTCCACCATTGCGTCCCAACTTGTCTCTGTGGCTTCCTCACCTACTCTCTGACTGGGCATTGCCATCTGACCTGATTGAATATGGTGGTTCACTGGGACTTCCCAGCTGAATCTTCCCTCCATTCCTTTTTACATACTGATTCCTCTTCTGGATCCACCCCTCTTCTCCAATTCATCCAATTAAATCCTTATTATCCAACCCAGTTCAATGAATGTTTTCTCCCCCAGGAAGCCTTCCTTGAGTTGATTGTCCTTCCCTGAGCATGTAATAATCTATGTAACCTCTGTCCTAACACTTAATCTTGTTGTAGTAAAGTGATTAGTTTATTTGCCTCGCTAGTTGACAATGAATCCCTAAGAAATAGAATTACGTCTCCTAAGAAATAGAATTATGTGCTTTATTTCTATATCTCAATGCCTACATGATCATATGGCATATAATAACTATTAAATGTTTGTTGAATGAATGAATAGTGGACAGATATTCAACTCTCTCAGTCAACCCAGTGGGAAGCATGCTCTTTACCCAGTAGTTCAAGCATATGTTCTGGGCCCATGCTCCTTGGATATGTTACTGGACATGTGCTCACCCCTGAACTAATCATTGTGGCCAGGCATATGGAGGACTCTAATTATCCAGGTATGACTCTTGTACCTACCTTAGAGCAAGGGAGGGAGTCAGCCTCACACATGCTACATAGGGAAATTGGTGCTCTATTACCAGAAACCAGAGGATAGGATGCTGGTCAGGCATAAATAGCAAGTGTCCACCGTAAGTGTTTGCAAACTACGTTGGTATTGGAAGAGCTGGGGACACACTCTGCTCTACTATGTGGCCGGGTAAGACAGCTAGGACAGTCTTTTTAGTCTAGACTCTCATCACTTCTCTTTGTATTTTAAGTTCAAACCCTCTGAAGCTGTGCTGAATGCATCAGCTCTCCCTCGTCTCTGAGCCTTTGCTCATACTCTTTCGTCGGCTGGCAACACATTCTCTCTTACTTGCCTTCCCCCTCTTTCCAGCCTAACGTACTTTCATCCTTCAGGACTCAGCTGAGATGTTTTTTTCTGTTGGGAGGTGTTGCCTTGCTGTGCATTTCACTTCCTTCTTGCTATTACCTTCTCCTCTTCTCCTGTATTGCTGGAATTTCTTATTAGGTTGTAAACTCCGTGAGGAGAAGGAACAAGTTCATCTTGTGCACTTATTGTGGCTTGCACCTGACATGATGCCTAATGCATAGTTGGCATTCAAGAAATAATGGGGAGTGAAGTACTCAGTTTTGCACCAATTTTTTGGTTATTAAATAGGAGCAGGGACCGCTTTTGGGTTCCTTTCACACAGTCCTGGGTTTTAGCAGCTTCATTAGAGGAGCCATGGAGAATCAGCTCATATAGGAGAAAAACTTTTTATTATAATGAATAAATTAATTAGCATTTATCTAAAATACTATTTGTTGAACAAGGGAAACAGTTTTTTTCATATTCTTCAGGGATGAGGCATACCCCAGTCATATTCATTTAATGAATGACATCTGGACCAGCATTAGACATAGTGTCATGATGTCATGGGGCATACAAAGTATTGAATTCTTTGTGTAAAGGGAAATATTCTTAGCAAGTTGGAACAGAAACCATATCAAAGAAGCAGTGTCAGGAAGGGCAGGAAATATTTACTCAGCATGCAGAGAATCTATAACTTTCTTTTATGAGGTGCTTTCAGAAAATAATGGACTCTGGCCATCTCCCTTGTGATGGTTAGAGAAATTTATGTTTAGAAAAGAAACTTCTCCATCATCTTGTCCTGTCCTTCAATGTCCTCTGCAAACTGAAGTTTGTGCTTTGATTTTTGACATTGTAAGTGGCTCCTATGGAAATTGCCCTCATGTGCTAAATTCAGCACTAGAACAGCACTCCCGGGGAGCTTTGCTATATTTGCAGTCACTTATTCCAGAATGAGAGAACAAGGGATGTTAGTGCCTCTGAAACTCGGGTATGCGTTCACATGAGCTATTTCTATACATGGAACACTGGACAGAGAAGTAGAACCACCAAAATGGCAGGAACCTTTGTTGGCTGACAAGTGGACAAGGAGAAAATACAAAAATGAATCTTTGAGTTATTTTTATGGATATATATATATATAACAGGTTGAACGAGCATGTTTACATTGATAACTATGGAAGTTGTAATCAAGGCATTCACATGGGATGGATTTTTAAATAATTGCATTTTTGCATTAAAGACACTACATTATGATTACTAAACAATATACTTTTTTGAACAAAACATTGTATTAGAAGTCCTGTGATGTGATTCTCCTCCACTCGATGATTGATACTGATGTACTGTGTGAGTTAGGTAAAATCTCTTCCTCAGTTTTACTGCCATCAAATGGACATATTATTGCTGATGCCTCTGGGTGAAGAAAATATTGAGCCAAGGTGAAGACAACCTATGGATATAATAGATTATTATGATGAGAGAGGGCAGAATAAAATTAAAAATAAAAATCTCAGATTAAATTGTATACTTACAGGGTGGTGTGATGGTGGTTCAGTGGCAGAATTCTTACCTGCCATGCTGGAGACCTGGGTTCGATTCCTGATGCCTGCAGCATGCAAAAAAAAAAAATTATACTTATAATAAAAAGCTTTGATAAGAGCTAAATAAAAACATATACCTGAAATAGCTTAGAAAATAACTCTTTTGCTATGCTCTTTTTTAAATAAATTTTTTTTGTTAGAGAGAGTTAGAGAAGTTATAGATTTACAGAAATATCATGCATAAAATAGAGTTCCCATATAACATTCTATTGTTAACAGCTTGCATTAGTGTGGTACGTATATTCACGAATGAACGTTTTTATAATTGTACTATTAGCCATAGTCCATTCTTTACAATAGGGTTTACTGTGTTGTACAGCCCTATGTTTTATCTTTTAATTTTTATTCTGGTAACATATATACGACCTAAAAGTTCTCCTTTTAATCACATTAACATATATAATTCAGTGCTGTTACTACATTCACAATGTTGTGCTAACATCACCACCATCCATTACCAAAATTTTATATTCAGCCCAGGTATAAGCTCTGTACAGTTTAAGCATTAACTCCCTATTCCCTACATTCAAACCAGCCCGATAGTCTGTATTCTAGATTCTAACTCTGTGAGTTTGCTTATTCTAATTATTTCATATCAGTGAGATCAATATTTGTCCTTTCGCATCTAGCTTATTTCACTCACCATGATGTCTTCAAGGTTTATCCATGTCTCATGAATCAGAATTTCATTTCTTTTTAATGGTGAGTAATATTCCACTGTATTTGTATACCACATTTTGTTTATCCATTCATTGGTTGATGGATTCCATCGTTTGCCAATTGTGAATAATGCTACTATGAACATCGGTGTGCAAAAATCTGTTTGAGTGTCTGCTTTCATTTCTTTTGGGCATACCTAGCAGGGATTGATGGGTCATATGGTATTTATATGCCTAGTTTTTAGGAACTGCTGAATTGTCTGCCACAGTGGCTACACCATTTTACATTCTCTCCAGCAATGAATGAGTATTCACACTTCTCCACATCCTCTCCAACACTTGTAATTTTCCATTTTTTATGAGTAGCCATTCTAGTGGGTGTGAAATGGTATCTAATTGTGGTTTTGATTTGCATTTCCTTAATAGCTTATGATGATGAGCATCTTTTCATGTGCTTTTTTAGTCATTCGTATATCCTTTTTGAAGAAATGTCTATTCGTCTTCCACCCATTTTTTTAAAAGTAAAATTGTATTGCTTGACTTTATTATTTCATCTTCTTCTCCCTTTTAGATTTATTTCTGTTGTTATATAGCATTGAATATCATTTTTATTTATTATTCTAGAAATTACAGAATGCATCATTAATTTAATTCACTCTGTTGAAATTACAGAATACGTCATTAATTTAATTCACTTTACTAGGACTGCTATGACAAATACCATGAACAAGTTGGCTTAAACAATAGGAATGTGTGATCTCACACTTTTGGAAACTAATACTCCAAAATCAAGGCCTCAACTGGCTTTGCTTTCACAAGGAGTTTGTAGCATTCTGATGCTGGTTTGCCACACTCCTTTGGGTTCTTTGGCTTGCATCTCTGCCTCCATCACATGGCAGTATGCCTCCTTCTCTGGCTTCTTCTGATTTCTCGCTTCTGATTTCCACTAACTTCTAGCTCCTGTGCTCAGTTTACCTTGTTTAAACGAATGCCATACTTATAGATTAAGGCCAAACATGATTCAATTTGGCCTCACCTAAATTGGATTTTCAAAGTTCCTATTCACAAATGAATCCACACCTTAAGTAATAGCATCTTCAAAGGTCCTATTTACAAATGAGTTCATGCTCATGGGAACACAGATTAATATTCAAACATGGCTAATGTCCCACCCATTTTTAAATTGGGTTGTTTGTCTTTTTATTAAGTTGAAGGATTTCTTTACTATTCTGGATAACGAACCCTTATCGGATATGTTGTTTCCAAATATTTCTCCCCATTGAATAGGTTGTCTTTTCACTTTCTTGATGAAGTCTTTTGATGCACAGAAGTTTCTAATTTTGATGAGATCCCATTTATCTATTTTTTCTTTTGTTGCTTATGCTTTGGGTAGAAAGTCTAAGAAACCATTGCCTAGCACAAGATCCTGAAGATGTTTCCCCACATTTTCTTCTAGGAGTTTTATAGTTCTGGTTCTTCTATTTAGTCTTTGATCCACTTCAAGTTAATTTTTGTATATGGTGTGAGATAGGGATCCTCCTTCATTCTTTTTCATGAGGTTATCCAGTTTTTCCAGCACCATTTCTTGAAGAGACTGTACTTTCCTAATTGAGTAGACTTGACAGCCTTGTCAAAAATCAGTTGCCCATGGGTGTAAGGGTCTGCTTTTGAATTCTCAATTCAATTCCATTGATCTGTGGGTTTGTTCTTGAATCAGTACCATGCTGTTTTGACCACTGTTGCTTTGTTATAAGCTTTGAATTCAGGAAGTGTGAGTTCTCCAACTTTGTTCTTGTTTTCAAGATGGCTTTGGCTATTCAGGCCCCTTACCCTTCCAAATAAATCTGATGGTTGGCTTTTCCATTTCTGCAAGTCGGCTGTTGGAATTTTTTTTGGGATTGCATGGAATCTACAAATAATTTTGGGTAGAATGGACATCTTAACAGTATTTAGTCTTCCAATCCAGGAGCATGGTATGTCCTTCTATTTAATTAAATCTTCTTTGATATTTTTTAGGAAAGTTTTATAGTTTTCCATGTATAAGTCCTTTGCATTGCTATGTTCTTTTAAACAGCAAAATCATCAACACCCATTTGTTGAACATTTACTACATACAGTCACTGCACTAAATGCCTTTCCTAAGTCATGCTTTCATTTATTGATCATATACTAATTGAACACCTATTACCTGTCATGAACAGTTCATCATCCTATTTTTCCTACAACAACCTTATGAAGATATCTGTTATTAAACACTCATTTAATAAGTGAGGCCACCTACGCTGAGAGGATAAGTAACTTGCTCAAAGTCTTACAGATCACTGGAGGCATGGGACTCAAATCCATTTTTTTTCTTATTCCAACAGCTGCTCTCTCTCTTTGTTTAAAAAATTTTTTATTAATTAAAAAAAATTACAAGAAACACAAACATTCCCAACACATACACTCAGCAATTCACAATATCATCACATAGTTGCATATTCATCATCATGATCATTTCCCAGAACATTAGCATCAATTCAGAAAAAGAAA
>PVIY010062077.1:0-10997 GCA_004026745.1 Myrmecophaga tridactyla | reverse complement strand
AGGGGCTGACGTCACCCTTCTGCATTGAGCTTCTAGGACCCGCGGCAGCACCGAATGGGGAGTAGCGTTGGAGCGCTATCGCTGTTACCAAGTGAAGGGGGTCCTCTCTCAGGGCGCTATCGATTGGGTTCACGCAGTCAGAGAATGACCTGAAGGGGGATGTAAGAATGGAGGGGCAGTGGGATAAGGTTCGTAAGACCCATTTCCCGGCTAGCCAAAAAGCTCAAAGATTTCCTCGGGTTTATGTAAGACCCTCTCGGCTCCGAGCGCCTCCAAGCGGCCGCGGCGCCCGCCCCCCAATAGTGCGTTTGGAGGGTTCTGGTCGGGTCGCCCTTGCCTAGCCAGGCAAGCACTGGGCTGCGGGCGCCTCCTTTCCGCAGCCCCGCGGGGTCAGGAGTAACTGGGAATCTGGGCTCAAACCCCGCGCTCCCGTGCCGGCTCTCAATCCGCCACAGGTTAGCCCTGAGAGGTGCCGCGGGAGGGTGGGAAGCGGTGTCAAGAGAGGAAAAAAGACGAATAAACCCGCAACTTTCCCCAGGGGCTGACCCCATCCTGTGAGCTTAAAGAGGAAATCGATGCATGAAAAAATTTTTGGAACGGTCGATAACCAGCAGCCACCGCCACCACGCAGCCCCCCGCAGCCTGCGCCGGGAGAGGTCTAGGGTCCGAGCAGCCCCAAACCCACGCCCCGTCGTCCCGCAGCCCAGGCCCAGCACCCCGCGCTGCCTCCTTGAGGAGGGGGCTGATTTGCTATTTAGTTTAAGTTACCCACACCCCCGCTTCCTTTTTCAGAGCATCACCATACAGACAGACGGACGGCGGTCCTTCCACCGGCCCGAGGTAGGCACTCACCCAGAAGACGAAGGAGTAGATGATGAGGAGGGTTTTGAGACAGGTTATCACAGGTTTGGTCTCCATTCTCCTCGATGCCATACTACAGAGCTCTGGCGGCAGCGGCGGGCGGCGGGCGGGCGCGCGGGAGGGGGGAAGGGGCGGGCCGGGGCGGGGCGGGAGCGCGTGCCGCCGAGTGCGCGCGCAGGCGAGGCCGTGCGCGTGCGTGAGCGCGCACCCTGCGGGGCTCCCACCGAAGAAGCCGGGCCAGGCAGCGAATGCGCATGCTCAGAAGGCCCTGTGCTGGCAATCCCGCGCAGGCTCACAAGCCCCCCCCCCCACGCCCCAGCCTAGGAGAGGGGCCCGACCGGAGGGAAAATCTATAGGTCCGGTCAGAGGTCCGGCTGAACTCACCCAAGCCCCCGTGGTACTTAGGCTTCTGCTCTTTACACGTTAGAGCCTTATATTTGCAGGACAGTCTGCACCTAGCTACATGAGATGTATTGATGCCTCTGAAAAACAATCACATTTCTTTATCTGGATTCCCTGCCGGGCCTTCTCATTTGTAGGAGGCCTGGTAGTCTTGTCTTTGGCAACAAGCAGGCCTTGTTTGTATCAGGAACAGACTGTGACAGGTGGCCGGTGATACAGCTGGAGAAATGCTCAAGAACCCAGGGGCTCGGTCAGAGACCCCCGAATCTTTGCCACCACATAAATCTCCAGGCACCCAGGAGCTCAATTTTTAAGATTTCTTCACGTCTTGAAATCATGAAGCTAAAAATGGCAGGTAGGTTCTATAGAAGTCACTATCCTTCCTGCACATAAAATATTTTACAAATAACAGAAAAAAAAACCCTTAATAGTGCCTCAGTATTGTTTGCCCCCACCCTAGTAAGTGTGGATCACTGGACATAGTTGAAAGGGAGCTGCATCAAAAAAGTCAAAAAATAATCTTCAAAAACAATTAGGAATGTCTTCACAGGGGTAAACATAGAGTTGCCATATGACCCAACAATTCTATTCCTAGGTGAACCCAAGACAATTGAAAACATGTACACACAAAAGAAATTGTACATGACTATTCATAGCAGTTTTATTCACAATAGCCAAAAAGTGGAAACAACCCAAACAAAATAACCACACAATGGAATATTATTCAGCAATTTAAAGGAATGGAGTCCTGATACATGCTACAGTGTGGATGAAACATTCTGCTATGTGGAGGAAACCAGTCACAAAAGATCACATATTGTATGATTCCATTTAGATGAAATGTCCAGATTACACAAAGCCATAGAGACAGAAAGTAGGTTAGAGTTGCCAGGGAGTACATGGATAGGGGTTTTCTTTTCGGAGTGATGAAAATGTTCTGGAAATAGTTATTCTGGTTACAAAATTCTAAGACTATTCTAAACACCATCAAATTGTACACTTTAAAAGGGTGAATTTTATCAGCAAGTGAATTATATTTAAATTTAAAAACGAAATTCATGTTCACTCTACCCATATTCCCTGTTGCTGGTTTGTAGAGAAACACATAGTACAGATTCTATGGGAGATTTAGCTTGATTCCTGCAAGAAATTGCAGCCAAATTGCATCCACAGACTAACTCAGTCATGGGTGCTGTTAAGGATACCTTTTGTGAAAGAGCAAAAAAAATAGTGTCACTAAGGCTTGGGAAAAGCCTGCTGTGAAGTTGTTGCAGGAGTAGTTATTACCTCCATGGTTCCAGGCCAGTGAGGTCATTGTATAAACAGGAAGTGCATAAATATGAGGAAAAGGGGAACCTAGTTAAGGAAATGGTTAATCACAACTGAAGAGTATATGGGTACAGAAGGGAGTCAAAAGGAATATGAGTGTAGGCCGAAGGAAGTTAGGAACAGATTGTGCAAGGAGTCTGTTCGAAAAAGAGATCCTGTCTGTTATAAGGAAGACCCCAAGGTATCTGTTATAAAGGGAGATACTGAACAGTGATTCTCAACTCTGGTTGTCCATTTGAATCACCTGTAGAGCTTTAAAAAGGCTGTGAATGCCTGAGCCCAGCCCCAGATATTCTGATTCAATTGATGTGGGGTGAGGACTCAGCACTTTTTTATAACTCTTCAGGTGGCAGTAATGTGATCCAAGAGTTGCAAGTCATTACCATAAGTGCAATGAACTTACACCCAACTCCAGAAAGGAGCTTCTCCTTGACTTTACAGTCCCCAGACTGAATCCTATTCTGTAGCTGCAGGGAAAGGACACTGAAGAATTCAACCCTAGCGATTCCCCTTATCCTCAAAAGGTATTGCCCATGTATACTTTGTAAAGGAGTCAGAAATCTAAATTTCCAACCCAGTAGGAACAGTGTGAAGTCAACATATGATACTTACAGATGACGCCCATCAGCTTAACCTAACCACTTCAGTTTGTCTGCAGCTTCTTTGGGAATAGATGTCTTTGGGATATTAGATCCAGATTCTTGAAAATTTGAACTGTGCTAGCGAAATTAATCTGTTTAGGGTACACGGGTAGTTCACTGGTAGAATGCTTGCCCTACATGCGGGAGACCTGGGTTCGATTCCCAGACCATACACCCCAAAACAAAAGTTAATCTGTTTAAATATAAGGATAAATATGCACATTGGGTAATGAAATTAATGGGTAAATTAACATTTATAGCTAGATCTTTGTTACTCAAATTGTGGTCTGTGACATATGGTGATGAAACATACCAGTTTGCCTGGGACTGAGGGTTTCCCAAGACTTGGGATATTCATTGCTAAAACTGGGAAAGTTCAAGGCAAACCAAGACAAGTTGACATCCACTGGAAGAATCTGTGAAAATGCCGACTCTTGGGCCTCACCTCAAGCCTACTGAGAATCAACATTTGCATTTTAACAAGATCCCCAGGGGATTCTTGGGCACAGTAATGTCTGAGATGCACTCATCTAGAGTTCATCAAAATATAACCATAGCAAGTCCAACAGCTCGGTGGGCTGAAGGAATAGCAAATTTGGGGTACTGAATGAAGGTCATAACAAGAGAGGAAGTAAGTGGACAGGGGTTAGTCCATCCAGATCCTTTCAGTTCTTATTAAGAATTTTAGTTTTTTGCCTAAAGTGATGAGAAGCTTTTGCTTTATGTCTACCTTAAATTCAGCAAGTATTTCAAGAACTAGGCTGCCACCAAAGCACTTACCTGGTCCCTGCTTCTACTATCATCCCTTCAAGCTGCTGTTCATACACAGCCTTGTTCAAACACAACTCATATCATGCCACTCCCTTGCTTAAAGCCTTCCAGTGGCTTCCCATCATTGCGCTTAGAATCAAATTTCAACTCTTTTACTTGGCTTAGAAAGCATACATGAGCTTGCTCTAACTTTCTCGCCCCCTACTTTCTCCTTCCCCCTGTACTTTGCTGCACTGACCTTCTTTCTGTTCTACAGTCAGACTCCATTTCACCTTGGGCCTTCATACTAGTTGGTAACCTTTAGAATACTTTGCCCGCTAAACTCTGAATAGTTGGTCCCTTCCTTCCCGTCATTCAGAGCTCAGTATAGAGGGCACCTCCTCAGAGAGGTCATTTCTGATTAAAGTAACTGCTCAGTCAAAAATAGCCACCCTGTCACTATCTGTTCTAACTCTCTGCATAGTGCTTAGCTAACATTTTTCTACCTATGCTCTTGATTATTTGTTGTCTGTCTTACCTCTAGAATGTAAGTTCTACATGGACAGGTTATTTGTCTCTTTTGTTCACTGTTGCATCCCCAGCACCTAGATACAGTAGGTACTCACACACAAAAAAAAATTGAGCAAATGAATGTTACATAGTAATCACTCAGTAGGAAATTGTTGACTAGCTAAAAAAAAGGTGGAGATATTTGAAATGGGCCTTGAAGTTTGAATAAAATAATGGCCGTCTGGGGAGTGGAGAAAGAGATCATTACAGGCTAGCGGTCAGCATGCACAAAGGCAAAATCTTTCTGAAAACCAGAAGGCTTACCCAGAGAAGGGTGAGCTGTTCTAGAGGGCATAAAGTAAGAAAGGATGCAGAAATGTAGGTTGGACTGCAGTCAAGGACTAACCTAACCTTTCTTAGGCCAAGTTAGACTCTTTAATTGGGCTGTTGCAATCACCTCCTAACTCTTTTTTTCTGTTTCTAGTCCCTTTTTTTTTGGTAACCTCTAATCCTTCATATTTCTCCCCAAGTTACATTCAGATCATGTCATAAAGAGGTGCTCTAATCCCCACTGCAGTTAAAGAGTTAATGAGGGTCTGACCTAAGCAAGTGGCCATATAGAAAAATGCATCTTAATCCTGGCGGCATTAGACCCCACTGAAGAGCTTTTAGAATGACGGATACTTGAGCTCCAACCTCCAGATTCTGATTGGATTGGTCTATGGTGGGACTCCAGCAATCAGTGTTTTTTAAGCGCTCCCCAGCTGTTCCAGCTAGGATGAAAGGTCCTGGGACAGATCAAAGAAACCCTTTAGAAGTAAAATAAACAGCTCTGTGGACTGAATGAATTTGAACAATGAAAAAAAGGAGGAATTAAATATGACTGACTTCTAATCTGAATAAAGTTGGAAGATAGCATAAAGTTGGAAGACAGCTTTTAAAATGCACAATCCCAATATATGGTACATACAAATAATAGGACATCATATAGTTATGTTCTAGTTTGCTAGCTGCCGGAATGCAACACACCAGAGACGGATTGGCTTTTAATAAAAGGGAATTTATTTTGTTAGTTCTTCAGAGGAAAGGCAGCTAACTTCCCACTGAGGTTCTTTCTTATGTGGAAGGCACAGGATGGTCTCTGCTGGTCTTCTCTCCAGGCCCCTGGGTTCCAACAACTTTCCCCGGGGTGACTTCTTTCTGCATCTCCAAAGGCCTGGGCTGAGCTGTAAGTGCTGAGATGAGGTATGCTGAGCTACTTAGGCTGTGCTACGTTGCCCTCTCTCATTTAAGCACCAGCCAATTAAGTCAAACGTCACTCATTGCAGCAGACACGCCTCCTACCCGACTGCAGATGTAATTAGGAACAGATGAGGTTCACGTACCATTGGCTTATGTCCGCAGCAACAAGACTAGGTATGCTCACCTGGCCAAATTGACAACTGAATCTAACTAACACAAGTTATTAGAAAGCATGTATAGAATATGAAGAACAATTTTAATCACAAAGGGAAATTTTTTATACTATTAAGAAAAAGTCAAAAATAGAAAAGCGTATATGCAATATGATCACAACTATGTAAGAACATATAAGAAAGAGGTTGGAAGAAAAATATGTATAAAATTTTAACAGTCGTTCTCTGGGTAGTGGGGTCATGAGTGATTGTTTCCTGTTTTTTTATAGTTATACTATTTCCCAAAATTTCCAGAACCATCAATATTTCATATGTAATCGAAGGAAAGAACATTTTGTAAAGGAAGGCTTCGACTTAACCTGAGCTACTTTGAAAATGTGTTCATATAGAATTTGAGAACATATCCATTCATATATATTTATATTTATATATTTATTCATTTATCTGTTTCCAGGATACCTACTGAGTACCCAGGATGACTTTAACCTTGAGATATGAAAAAGTCTACAGGCCTGAGACTGGACCTGCCAAGTATACCTATACAAAAGCCTCTCAGGAAAGCACTCAACCAAAGAAGGGAGAGAACTGAGGTTCACAGACTTGGTTCAAAGAACCTTGGTAAGCATCAAAGGGATAGACTTGTTCTTGGGACAGTTAGATAAAAAAGTGGAATGGTTAGTGCAGTTCTTTACCTTTTCTCTGTAGGGACTTAACCCTGAGTTTCTGGGGTTAGGAGTTGGTGTTAAAAAAAGAAATCATATCAGTAGCTAAGAGATTTCAAATAGAGTCTAGACGCTATTCTGGAAGCTACTTTTATGCAAGCTTCAGCTAGATATTGCTGATTGCCATGGTATACCAAGCCCAGCCAGTAGTATTCCTGAAAACCCTAAAATACCCAGAGCTCTATCTGAGGCTCTATAAAAGATTCGCTCACTAAGTATATTTTTCAGAAACCTGTAACCTCCAGATGGTTCTTAGGCCATATAAGCCCTGAAACCCAGAGTTACCAGTCTCTCCAAGAGCATCAATCAATTTCGTCCCTCTTTCCCATAATGTCAACACCTCTTTTCAACAAGAAGAAATTAGAAAGGGCATAGCCCATAGAGTGGGAGAAAGATCAAAGGAGAAGAAGGAGTTGTATCAGAGAAGATAGGATTTAACAAAGGAGTATGACTACTGAATCATTATATTGATATTTCTTTTTAGTATCCAGTGTCTTAGAGCAGCTTGAAGGAAATACCTGAAATGGGAGTACTGTAACCCATACCATTCCTTGAAATTTGTTCTAAAACTGCTTGTTAAAATGTACTCTGAAATTAATCAGTTTTTTGCATGTTATATTTAACAATAAAAATGTTAAAGAAAAAAGCTAGATTAGAAATACTTCGTAAAGACATTGAGAGCACAAATCATTGTAGTCTTTATAGTTTGTGTAACAAAAAATAGCGGGAATAAAAAGTACTGTTCTCATTTCAACAGAATGACAGTTGACTCAGGACATAGGGTAGAGACATAAGAGACTCAAAGAACTTTCCTAAAACAGGAGGAGCTAGAAAGAAGGAAAATGCCAATGCCACTTAGTAACAAGACTACACTCCTGAGGCTTATAATGGCCACACTGAAGTGATAGGAAAGCACACTTTCCTTCAAATGGGGGATTTTCTGACATGTTTGAGGAATTTGAGAAGCATTGGAGTTCTTCAATTTTACGTTTGCCCAAGAAAAATAAGTAAATGTACAAAATATATCTACAAGAATACTCATTGCAGAATTCATTGTTAGAATGGTGAAGAATGGAAACAACTCAAATATCCATTAAATTAATCATTAAATCTTCAAAATTATTGAGCAACTGTTATTTGCCAGCACTTTTCTTGGTACAGGGAATACAGCTGTGAGCAAAACAAATAAGGTTCCTCAGAGAGCTGTCACCCCAAGACAAACAACTGTTGGAAAGACAAATGAGCTAAATTTTAGCATGTACATACTATAAAATTCTATGGTACAAATTTAAAAATTAGATAAATTTAAATGTATTAAAACAAAAGGTCCAAGGCAGAATATATAATTTTTATTTATAAAAACAAGTAACAGAGAGGATTATAATTTCCCACTTCTATGAATATAGTATTAATAAGATGTGTTAGAGCGTTCATAGGAAAAAACTGAATGAATATACATGCAAATCTCTGAATGGAATTAGGGAGGGATTCTACCTCTGAGAACAATTATTTGATTTTTTTACAAGAGAATTACTTTTATCATAAAAGTTTAAATTATTAGAAATGCTGTGAAAAATGTGGCAAAATGTTAAAAGTTGGTAAAACTGAGTAGAGAGTAAGTAGTAGGTTGAATTTTATACTCCAGCAAAAAAAATCATGATTAGTCTTAATCCATTCCTATGGCTATGAATCCACTTTAAATAGGACCTTTTTTTTTTTTGACAGTTTAATGACATGATTATTGAAAGGTTTAGGGGGCGAAAGGGTGAGAAAGAAGAAAGGTACACCAGGAAATTTAAAGTGGGAGGGGGTTATTTCTGCGCTCCCGGGTAGAACTCACCAAACCCAAGATGGAGGGAGGTAAGTGCGCGCATGTGCTTTGGTGCGGGTAGCTTTTAAGGATGGAGGTCAGGTGACGTCCGGAAGGGGCAGTTCATTAGTTCCTGAAGTCAGGTTGGGAGGGGCGACACAGCCTCCACAGCTTCAGTTGCAGTGCCCTTCCCCCTTCCCCGACCTAACATTCCAGCCTTTTTGTGATAATAGGGCGCGGAGATCTTTCTGGCTACTTCCTGCTGTAATGGGGCGGTGTGGGGGTTATAGGCTGGAACTGTCATGGCCAGGGGAGTGGGGAGGCTGGCTGTAGGAATCTGGTGAGGAAGACAGGTGATGATAATGATGCAGTAGCATTTGGTTGACTGCTACCCGGGATAGTTCCTTCATGTATCTCTGAAGGAAACTGAGGAGGCAGGGAGCTAGGAGGAAAATGAGACAGATTAGGATAACTGGTCCTAGTAGTGGGAGGAGCCATGTCGCCAGAGGAGAAGAAAACCAGTTTAAGGCAGAGTTGGTTCCTTGTTTTCTGTGGTAGAGACCATCTCTTAGTTTGTTTAGGGTTTTAATATTTTGTTCCACCAGACCTGACTTGTTGACGTAATAGCAGCATTCCTCTTGGAGGAATATACACGTTCCTCCTTTTACGGCTGTCAGCAGGTCTAAGGTCCGTCGATTTTGAAGAGTTACCTGGGCTAGTGAGGTGAGTTGGCATTGTAGAGAGGAGAGGGATTCTGATTTTGATTCCAGGGCTACCTGTAGTCGAGTTTCAAAGTTTTGAGAGGTTAAAATACCATGTCCCAGCGCCCCTCCCGCTGCAGCTGAGGCTGCGACCAAAGCGGTTAGGCTGATGCCTACTAGGATAGGAAGAAAGGCAGCCCTTTTTGAGCGAGGAGAGGGCAGTAGCCAAGTTAGTTCGGACTCTCCATAGAGGGTCAATTGAGGAACAACAGTTACCAGGAAGCATGGTCCTGGGGCAGTGGATTTAAGGCACTTGGTAAGAGTTCCATTACACCAGAAATATTGTCCTTTGGGGGCATGGGTGGTGTTGTGGATAGTGACGTTAGTCTGGCACTTGCTGTGAAGTTTTGTTTGAGGGTTTTTTATCCAGTGTAGTGAGGCTTTTAATTTGGCAAGAAGATCTTGCCCCATTAGTGGGCTGGGGCAAGAAGGCATTACTAAGAAAGAATGTGTAATGGGGTACCCTTCTATTAAACATGTAAGTGGCCCAGTAGTTAAGGGGAGCGAAGGATGGCCATCTATGCCCATAACCGTGACCTGGGAAGGAAGGAGTTGACCTGAGTAAGAGGGGAGGACAGAAAAGGTAGCCCCTGTGTCCACTAAAAAGGAGGTGGACTTACCCGCTACCTTGATTGTTACCCTGGGCTCGACGAGGGTGATCGGGGTTGCTGAGGCCGGGTGTCATCAGTCGTCGGTGGCCAAGCCCAGGACTGCTAGCGGTGGGTTAGGGGTTGGAAGGACGGCCCCTCCACAGCCAGGCGCCGAGGGGCAGTCACTTTTCCAATGTCCCTTTGTACCACAGAGAGGACATGGGCCCTTGGGCGGTCGAGGATTGGGGCACTGGCAGGACCAGTGTCCGTCGAGGCCACATTTGAAGCACTTTCCTGGTGGTGGATTAGTCGTAGCCAGCTTCTTTTCCATTAAAGTGGGCCACAGAGCCGCAATCAGGGATTGGGTTTGTAAATTCGCCTTTCAGCGGTCCCAGGATTCCTTTTCTGCCCTCTCTAGTTCATCACAAGTATTAAAAATTTTAAAGGCTGTGTTTACCAGGTCACGGATAGGGGCCTGAGGACCGTCCTCAATTTTTCTAAGTTTACGCCTTATATCTGGAGCCAATTGGGATATAAAGTGTGTGGCTAAAACAGTTTTACCAGCCTCCAAGTCGGGGTCTAGTTGGGTATATTGGGAGAGGGTTTCTGTGAGCCAGTGTAGAAAAGCAGCCGGGTTTTCATAACGACCCTGGGTAATTTCCCTTAGCTTATGGAAGTTCACTACTTTATGTGAAGCTTTCTGCATGCCTGCTATGAGGCATGTAAGCATTTTGTCCCGTCTAGTCTGCCCGTTCCTCCCCGCTGGAGTGTCAACCTGATATTCCCACCCTGGCTCTTGGTCTGGCACTGCCTCAGCCCCTACCGGCATGGTGTGGTCAGTTATATGCATCTGGTTAGCATGAGCCCTGGCTGCATTGAAAATGCGGTCCATTTCATCTGTAGTGAGGGAAGAAGAGCAGATTACATGAATGTTATGCCAGGTTAAATCGTAGGCATTAGCTAGATACTGGAATTCTTTAGTGTAGGTAGTTGGATAGTTGGAGAAAGAGGAAGAGAAAGGCAAGATGGCGGCGGGAGTGCCGCCTGCACAGAAGGGGAGAGAGGAGGGCAAGATGGCGGCTGGGACGTCACCAGAACAGAAAGAGGAAGAGAAGGAGAAGATGGCGACTGAGATGTTGCCAAAGCAGAAGTGGGAAGGGAAAGGCAAGATGGCGACTGGAGTGCCGCTGGAAGGAGGGGAGGGGA
>PVIY010062076.1:0-10996 GCA_004026745.1 Myrmecophaga tridactyla | reverse complement strand
TTCTCTGTATCTCCGTTCTTCAGCTTTTGCAGCCAGGGCCTCCCTGCATGTTGTAGGAGACACTCCTGGGTCACCTACACCCTGGGATTGCCGTCCCAGTCCTTCTCCCGTCCCTTCTCTAGCTGTTCCTTGGAGCAGAGGTGAACTCGACTTATCCTGTTCCGCCATTTTCCCGCTAATGGTCAAAATCAGTGCTTTTTAATTGAATGAAAAAGTCCTTCCAGTCATCAAATAAGCATGTAATTGGGGCCTAATATGTTATGAAGGAAATTAAACAACAAAGCATCAATTAATATGATATTTTTTCTTTCTTTTGAGTCTTGTGGTGAAAACGGCTAATATAATAATTTGGAAATTAGATAATTTTGGTATAATTAGAGTGTTAAAGAGAATGACTCTGCTAAATTAAGTGGGCCTTAATAATTTTATAGGCATAGGCCAAACATCATTTTTCACATTAATTGACTTTTGAAAAGTGAAAGCTGGGATATTGCATGTTTAATTTCAATCTGGACATGGGAGCATTACCAGTTTTCATTGGTTCTAAGTTATTGCCTGTATTTTGACATTCGAAATTTAGATACATTTTATAATCAGTGATTTCTTATAATTGCCAGCATTCTCTTTCTTGTTGGTGCATGTTCATAAAGTAATGTGTAATCCATAGGGGTTTTGATTCTGTAATAAGTTCATTATCTGTAATAAGTTTTTTGTCATTTTTAAAGTTATTACTTAAAAACATTAGTTGAACGGCATTATGTGGTAATTGTAAAATTAAAGGAGGCTTTAGTTTTTGTTAGCTATATCTGTTGGTTGCCAGGTTTATTTACTTAATAGTAAATAGGGCTTCTTTTCTTTTCCAATTAGTATATGGCAAGCCTGTGATGTCTGCCCCAAATCAACAGCAGCACTCAGAGAACATTTATTCCAGTAGTCAGGGCAAGCCTAGCAGTCCAGAACCTGAAACAGAACCTGTTTCTTCAGTTCAGGAGAACCATGAAAATGAAAGAATTCCTCGTCCACTCAGCCCAACCAAATTACTGCCTTTCTTATCCAATCCTTACCGAAACCAGAGTGATGCTGACTTAGAAGCCCTACGCAAAAAACTGTCCAATGCACCAAGACCGCTAAAAAAACGCAGCTCAATTACAGAGCCCGAGGGTCCGAATGGGCCAAATATTCAAAAGCTTTTGTATCAGAGAACCACTATAGCTGCCATGGAGACCATCTCTGTCCCATCATACCCATCCAAGTCACCTTCAGTGACAGTCAATTCGGAAAGCCAAACAGAAATCCAAAATCCATATTTACCTGTGGAACCAGAGAAGGAGGATGTCTCCCTGGCTCCTGATCCGGTGCCCCCGGAGGAAGCTAGGAGTGCAAGTGCAGAGAAAAACGACATCCCAGCTCCTCTGGGCCTTGATGATGTGCCTGAAGGAGTCCCAGAGAGCAGCCCGAATCTGCAGAGTAATGTGGAAGAGCCAAATCCAGAAGCCCCCCATCTGCTTGAGATGTACCTGGAGGAGTATCCCCCATACCCACCCCCACCGTATCCATCTGGGGAACCTGAAGTGGGGGCAGGAGAAGACTCCGGGAGCCTACGCCCACCCGAAGTCACTGGGCAAGTGTCTGTGCCTCCTGTAAGTAACATGGTATTTTTCAACACTGTCACTTGTCATAGACAGTTATTGTCTAGGGTGGTTGATTGTCAAAAATCAGCGAAACACCAACAAGTAATTATGACCATTTTGTAAGGGATGGTTTGTGTTCAAATTGTCTTGTACAATTTGCTTTTTTGTTTTAAAATTCCCTTGGTACAGAATGGATCTTACAAATTTTATTGAAATATAGTGTATTGAGTATGAAAAACAGTTCTTGTTCTTTTAGGAAGCACACATTCCTTTGTGAAGGAAGCAGAATTTTGTTTTCTACTTTAAGATACACACTGACTGTTTCATCTCTAGCTGATGCCACGTATTAGGGAAGCAGCACTAGACTGGGAGTGAAAAGACCTGAATTTGAAACTTTTGATCACTAGCTTAGCTCTGTGAAATCAGGCAGATGGTGTAATTTCTCTTACTGGTGATATTGCTCTTTTTAAAACTTTTCTTTTTCTATCAAAGAATTTTGTTTTTAATGAAATATTAGTTGGGACTTTAACCAACAGTTCTGGATGAAACGGGGGCAGGGAGAAGTAACGGGCAGAGGGTAGGGTGGGCAGCTGTTTAGCCTCTTCCTCACTTTCAGTATGGTTTGAAAATCTCTCGATAATGCAGTGATCCCAAAGTTCCTTTATACTCTACCATTAAAGTTACTCTAAAACTTCCTATGTTTGGCTTGGACCTGCCTTCCATACTTCTTTCAGATACTAAGCTTTTGTTCAGAAATTTAGCATGTCACCTTAAATAGGTGAGAGAAAATAAAAATCTCAGAATGTCTTTAAATAAAAATGCTTTTTCAGAATTTAATTTAAAGTCATTTTATCTCAGTAAGTGCGGAAAGCAGGAGGGTGCTGAATTATGAAATTTTAAAAATGGGTCAAAAGCAAAATTGCATTTCTTAGGATTTCTTATATTTTCAAAGATGATTATTCAGAGTTGCTTTAACTTGTAGTTATGGTAAACATTTGCGTTAAAGTTTTATATAGTAAATGTTTGATTTCAGAAACAAAAGTTTTGAAATAGAGGTTAAAACTTTTTAAACAGCTCTGAGCCTCCTCAGTCCTGAGGCTTGATTCTCTTAATTTGATTATTAAACATAAGAAAAGTAGTTTACGCCATCATGGCCAAAACCAACTTACACTACAGCGACTCATGTTATTTCCCTTTGAGTCAAAATTTGTCATAATAATTCACATTTTCAAGGAAAAAAAGTATAATGGTGTTATGCTTTCTTTTTAAGGTTGTTATTCTTTTCCTAGGAAAGTGATTTACTTTTTACTTTTCAGTCTCAAGTAAAATGGAAGCCACACTGTCTGTGCATTCTTTAAAAGTGTGTATCGCAAGCGTCGTTACATGGACATACTTGTGAATTATGTTCCCCATATCATTATAATGTTTGCAATTTCTCTCTCTTTTTTTTTTAAGAAACATTTTAGCCATTGCATATTTTGTGAAATGGTCTTTGCTCAGGAACATTTTAGGAAACATTTCTACTTTGCTGATTGTGTTTAAGAAACCTGTTTTATAAAAAGTGGAACAGTTTTTAAGCTTGGGGGGTAATTGAGTTCTGGCATCTCCTCATGGTTGGTCACTGTGCAGGCCTCCCAGCCTGTGTTTAGGCAGGAATACCTGTACCTCCCAGCAGCAGGACCTGCAGTGTGAACACCGCTGGGCTCTCCTTCTCCCTTGGTGTGTATTGTCTCTGGGAAGTCGCTATAACCATGTGCTTGGCATTTTTTTCTTTGTTTTAGAAATAGTCTCTGTATGTTGTACAAGCACTTGTGGAAATTTGTAAAATAAAAGTTATATGAATGCTTCTATTTAAAAAAAAAGAAACCTATTTTATAAGGATAGTAGATCTAGTGTTTAAATTTGCCTTTTTTTAGCCTGACTTATTTCAATATAGCAAGAGTTGATTATATACTCATGTATCTTTGAGTATAGTTAAAGTTTTTAATATAAATTTGTACTAACATTTTAAGACTGGTAGAGTATTACTTAGTATTTTTAAGACAGACTAATAATCTTTATTATTTACTTTTAATTATGTGTTTACCCCCTGAGGAGGCATTCTGACATGAGATGATTAAGAGGAAGGGTTAAGAGATGTCAGATGGTCTGAATTTGAATTCCAGCCCTGCCATTGTTTACTGGCTGGGTGCCTGATTCTTCATCTGAACAATGGAGATAATAGGGTTTTTGTGAGGATTAAATGAGTAATCATTCATTAAATGTTAGCTATTCTCAGTTGTGAAGAATGTGGGATTTGCTATCTTACATCAAATATCTAATTTGAAGATTAGTTTTGACTAATTTTAATACTTGACAGAAAGTCAGCCTGTTTGCCACATTCAATTATATTTTTAATTTATACTATAATGTAAAGAAAAGAGGCCCTGATTTGCATTAAATGTAATTTCTGTAGGTTTTGTAAAGTTAAGTTTCTCTCACTTTGTTGCTTACATGGGATATTCACTTTGTGAAAATTTATTGAGGTATATATTATGATTCATGTACTTTCCTGGATATGTTCTATATACCTCAGTGAAATGTCCTAAATGCACATATATTTTTAACATTCCTTTCACAAACATAGCTAGATGTCATTCCTACCCTTTTGATGTTCTCTTCTGCTTAGACCAGAATCCTTTGTTTTCCATGTATCTCCTCTGCAGGGCAAGAGGACAAACTTGCGCAAAACTGGCTCAGAGCGGATTGCTCATGGAATGAGGGTGAAATTCAACCCCCTTGCTTTGCTTCTAGATTCATCACTGGAGGGAGAATTTGACCTCGTACAGAGAATTATTTATGAGGTATGGTTATAATTAGTAAATTTTTAAAATATGACTTTGTATTTTGTTCTAAATCTCTAATCAGAAAACTATTATAGAGAAATTCTTTTTTTTTTAGTTTTTTCTCTTTTTGGAGAGGTGAGATGGTGGAAAGTTCTTGATCATGTTCCAAAACAGACTATGCTATTTTAAAGAAGTGACTGAAGTTTTTGACAATGCAGAAGTTAAATTTTCATTGAGACTGCTCTAGAGTGCTTTTCTTTCTTATGGAGACCATTTCTCCCATTTACAAATTGCTCAAGTATAGATTTATACTGCACAGTATTAAATTACAGTTGTGATGCCTCCTTTCCAGAAGCCTACTGTTTAAATGTAACTTCTACTTAGAAAAAAATTTGTGGTGGTAAGTTAGGATAAATAAACAAAAATGACTATAAAAATATAATTCCTGACACTTCTTGAGTTTTCAAAAAACCTTTTTATAGTGAGCTGCCTACTTAATGTGGTTGTTTTGTCTGTTTTATTTCTAGAAATTTTTCGTGGTATAGTTTTCTTGGCTTCTGTAGGTTTCAGTTATGCTTTTAAAAAAGTGTCGCAAGACTCTGTTTCTGCTCTCTTGACCCTAAGGACCCAGTTAATGTGGTGGTTCAGGAGATAAAAAATTTTGAGTTATTTTTACCTTCTTGATCTTATAGGTTGATGACCCCAGCCTGCCTAATGATGAAGGTATCACAGCTCTCCACAATGCTGTGTGTGCAGGTCACACAGAAACTGTTAAATTCCTGGTACAGTTTGGTGTAAATGTCAATGCTGCTGATAGTGATGGATGGTAAGATTTTATTTTAAATTCCAGTCAAACTTTAGTTGTAGTGTCTGTAGTATATAAACAGCATTGTAGGTGCTGCTGAAAGGCAAAGAGGTATGCCAGTTTATGTGCTTAAACTGCTCACAGCCTAGCTGGAGAAACATGGTATAAATTTTTGAGGAGTTGATGTTGTATCATGTAAAGCAAGTAGATGGAGTTTTAAAAAAGTTTGGTAGTTAAATAATAACTTCAAATTATCTCACTTTTTGAGATAAATTCAAAAAGTGGCACACTTTTCGTTAACATGCTTAAACAAATTTGAGAAGTGCTGATTTAAGCAGGGTTACCCAGTGTTTTAGTTTTCCTGGCTGCTTCAAGCTAATACCATGCTATGGGTTAGCTTAAACAATAGGATTTCTTGGCCCACGGTTTTGAGGTTAGGACAGAAGTTCAAATCAAGTCATCATCAAGGTAATGCTTTTTCCCAAAGAATGGTGTTGTGGGCTGGGGCTGGCGCCAGTGGTCCTCCGTCCCCAACTAGTCACATGGTGAGGGCAAGGCTCCTGGTGGCCTCTGCTTGCCTCTCCCACCTCTTCCTGGTTCTGTTCAGCTTCTGGCTGCTGTCTCTGGCTTTCTTTCTGTCTGCATTTCATTCTACTTTTAAAGGACTCCAGTAATAGGATTAAGTGAGGTGGGCCACACCTTAAGTAACCTCATAAGAAAGTTCTGCTTGCGATGGGTTCACACCAACCACCGGAAACTTTTCAGTCTTTAATAAATGAAAGTCTGTTGTGGGTTTCCAAGAGGAGAATATAATTTGTAGCATTTCCTAGATATATTTTTCATGGAACATTTTATGGAATTGCTGTTGTGTATAAGACAGGAAATACTATTTTAAAGATGAATATTGTTTGCTAGATAATGCAAATGTTGGTCTACGTTACATAATAGTAATGGTCTTAATAAGTTATCGTTAATTCCAATAACTGTAAGAATGGATGGTATATAGTGTATTTAGGTTCATTTTTGTTTTTTTTGCCAGAGAGCCCTGGGAAATTTGAGAAAGTTGAAACCTCGACCAGGGGCTGACGCTCTGCAGGTTCTTGACTCAGCTACAGGAAAGAATTCAAGAACTAGCTAGTATGCATAGCCAAATAATTTAAAGACTAGCCAGTGTATCCAGCCCCAAATTTTAATGCGTAGTGAAAGTACAGGCTCAAAGGGGGTGAGCGTGGACCTCCAAAGGAGGAGAAATCAGCTTCACTTTTTTAAAAAAAGAAAGTTTAAAAGTTTAATATACTCCCTTTGTGGAGGAGGATAGAAAATTGACTTTTTGTATAGAATTTTTTTGTTAAGTTGTAATCACACTATGTCTTCTCTATATTTTAATTTTTTAAAAGTATTTTTATTGAAAAATCATCATACACATACAGTCCATCCATAGCATACAGTTAATGGCTCACAGTATAATCACATAGTTCATCATTCCAAGATCATTTTTAGAACATTTGCATCACTCCAGAAAAGAAAATAAAAATAAAAAGAAAAACTCATATATCCCATAACACTTTATTTTGTCTCATTTCTCTCTTCCCTTTTTGTCCAGTAAGGCTTTCTTGATCCCATGATACTGGGTACTGGCTCATCCTGGGTGTCCTGTCTCATTCCAGAGAGAGTTACACCCCTGGGAGTCATGTCCCACGTAAGGGGGAGGGCAGTGATTCAGCTGGTGAGTTGACTTAGAGAGAGAGGCCACATCTCAGCAACAAAACAGATTTTCTGGAAGTTACTCTTAGGCATAATTTTAAGCAGGCGTAGCTTCTCCCTTGCAGGAATAATTTTCATAGGGACAAACCCCAAGATCGAGGGCTTAGCCTATTGAATTGGTTGTCCCCACTGCTTGTGAGAATATCAGAAATTCCCCAGATGGGGAAGTTGAATATTTCCTCCCTTCTCCCCAGTCCCCCAAGGGGACTTTGCAAATACTTTTTTTACTCTCTGCCCAAATTACTCAGATATATTGGGGCATCACATTAATTTGTACAGACCAACAAGATCTCGTGCCCTATTCAAGATTCCATGTAATTGTGGTGTTCAAATAAACTGATCATACAAGTTAAATTAGAGAATATGCTATCCAAAATACAAATTTCGCACCAAATAAACATCTCCCCTTTGGTCTCACATAGAAGTTGAAGTTTTAAAATATGGATGATGTCTTTTATGTTGTGTTCTGATTTACCTTAGTCCTATCCAGATTAGCTTCATTCATATCTCTAGCTGAAGTCTGATCCTTTTTCACCTTTCTTAACAGTTGCTATACGGGGTAGTGTTGACTTTCATAGCTTCAGTGGTCTAGCTCAGAGTCTCAGGTGTCACATAAATTCCCGAAGTTTCTGGGAACAACCAGGCTATTCACAAATGGCTCAGTATCTCAGAATTTAGAAATAAGTTACAATTCCTGAATATAAGTGACTGCTGTAAGAATTTACAATCCAGGGACCTGTAAGTAGACCCCAACCTGATCACCTGTGCTTTCAACTTCAGTTCACCAAGTTTGTATATTAGAGTTAGTCCCTGTGAGTGAAGCATGATAATATTTGTCTTTTATACTTGCCATTTCACTTAACATACTGTCCTTAAGGTTCATTCACCTAGTTGCATGCCTCACAACTTTATTCCTTTTTGCATCCGCTCAGGAGTCCATTGTGTGTGTGTGTGTATGTATATATATATACACACACCGCAGTTCCCCCTTCCATTGCTCAGTTATTGTACCCTTAGACCACCTATATGAAATTACTTTTAAAGAGAATAAGATTTACTATATCAAGGTTAAGTAAAAAATACATACCAAAATGGTAAAACTATGCCTTTTCTTATGAGTCATTCTATTTAGTTTTCTAATATTTAAAAAATACATCATATTGACAAGGCATGTACCCACACATACCTTTGAGTTTAGGTCAAAGGTATGTGTTATCAGGCCCCAACCTGATAACCCGTGCTCTCAACTTCAGCTCGCTGTGTTTTTATATTGTAGTTGGTCCATATGAGTGAGGCATGGTAATATTTGTCTTTTTGTTTCCGACATTTCATTCAACATATAGACCTTAAGGTTCGTCTTCCTAGTTGCAGGCCTCACAGCTTCATTCCTTCTTGGGGCTCTCAGTAGTCCATTGTATGGCTACACACCAGTTCCCCCTCCTATCCCTCAGTTGTACCCTTAAGGCACCTTCATCCGATGCACATCCTGACCACTGCTGCCGTAAACACCAGTGTGCAAATGTCCATTGGTGTCCGCACTCTCAGATCCTGCAGGTATATACCTAGCATTGGGTTTGCAAGGATTATATGGCAGCCCCACCCCTAGCCTCCTGTGAACCACCATGCTGCCCTTCGGAGAGGCTGTGCCTCTCAGCTTCCCTACCAGCAGTGAGTAGGTACATCTCTTTCTCCACATTTTCTTAGCACTTGTTTTTCTCTGTTCAGTTTTTAGTTTTTTTTTATTTACATGGGCAGACTCGGAGTCAAACGCGGGTCTCCAGCATGGCAGCGAGAATTCTGCCACTGAGCCACCATTGCACCACTCTCTGTTCATTTTTAAACAGTTTTATTTGCACGTTATACAATCCAACCTAAGTAAATAGCCATGCCTTCACCACCGTAATCTATATAAAGACATTTCCTTTTCTTTGGCAAAGAATTCATATCCGTCCACCATATCCCCCACTGCTGACGTTTAGTTTTGGCATAATACATTTGTTACATTCAGTGGAAGCATTTTACAATGTTACTGTTGACTATAGAACCTAGCTGGCATTGATTGTACTTTTTCCTGTATACCATACCGTTTTTAACACCTTGTACTGTTGACATTTGTTTGTTCTCCCTCATGCAAAAACATTTTTACATTTGTACATTTAATGACCATCATTGCCCACTTTAGGCATTACTAAATTATACTGTCTCAGTCTTTATCCTGTATCTTTCCACAGCCTCTCCGAAGGGCAGCGTGGTGGTTTCACAGGAGGCTAGGGGTGGGGCTGCCATATAATTGGGTATCATATGTGCCCCCAATACTTTTGCCTCAACCATACTGACATTCAGCTTCATTCAATATGCTTATATTGTTGTGCTGCCATCAGATAGTATTGTGCTATCCATTTCTGAATGTTTGTAATCGGTCCTGTGGAACATTCTGTATTCCTTCAGCACCAAATGCCCAATCTTTGCCTTATTTCTATCTCCTTATAACCTGTGTTCTTAAACTCTCAAAGTTCACTCATTAATGTTCATATTAGTGAGACCATACAATAATTATCCTTTTGTTTCTGGCTAATTTCACTCATCATAATGTCCTCAAGTTTCATCCACATTGTTACATGCTTCGTGACTTCATTCTGTCATACATCTGTGTAATTTTCCACCGTATGTATATACACAGCTTGTTTAGCCACTCATCCATTGATGGACATTTGGGCTGTTTCCACCTCTTGGCAGTCGTAAATAATGCTGCTATAAATATTGATCTGCAAGTGTCTGTTTGTGTAGTAGTGCACTCTTTTAACTGCTGAGTAACATTGTAAGGTATGGCTGTACCGTAGTTTGTTTAAGCATTCTCCTCTTGAGAATGTTTTGGTTGTTTCCAAACTCTGGGGTGTACATTCTTGTGCTTCATGTTGTCATTCGATTCCCTGAGGCCCCTGCTCATAATTTTCCATTCTTTTCCCTTTATTTTCTTTTGTGTGTCGAATTTCAGATGTCCTGTCCTCTAGTTCACGAATCCTTTCTTCTGTTTCTTCAAATCTGTGGTTTTTGGTTTGCATTGTTTTCATCTCTTCTGTTGTGCCTTTCATTCCCATAAATTCTGCAGTTTATTTTTTCAGACTTTTGAATTCTTCTTTATGTTTACTCAGTCTTCTTTATATCCTCCCTCAACTCGTTGATTTGATTTTTTATGAGATTTTCCATGTCTATTTGAACATCCTGAATTAGTTGTGTTACCTCCTGTATCTCATTTGAAGTAGTTGGTTTGTTCCTTTGACTGGGCCATATCTTTGATTTTCCTAGTATGATTAGTTATTTTTTGCTGGCATCTAGGCATTTGATTTCCTTAATTCGTTTATTCTGGAGATTGCTTTCACTTTTGTTCTTTGGCATTCAGTTCAACTTATCCTAGGTTTCTAGTATAGGTTCTGTTTAACTAATCAGAATTTTTCAGTTTATTGCCCTGCCTATGTGGAGACTTTTTTTTTTTTTTTGAGGATGGTCTCCTCAGATAGTATCATCCCCAGTCAGATTTTCCCAGACCAGACAGACCCAGTCTCAGGAGGAGAGATAAGTCTGTATCAGGTTTCCCTGAGGGTGAGACCTAGCAGATTGCCAGACTTTCCTATGATGCCTCTAAACTCTGTGCTCTTCCTGTCCTGCCCAGTTTGTGGTACTTGTCAGCTGGCAGCTCCGCACTGGTAAAAAGTGATGTTGTGTCTTTAAGTTCAGCAACCTCTCCCTGCCAGTGGTGTGGTTGAATCAGAGCCTGAGGTAGGAGGTGGGCTTAGGTTGCTTCTGTTTTCCAGCCCCTAGGGCCTGAATTCCCTGAAAGAGGGCCTCTACTTGAGCTGCCCCCACCCCCACCCCTTTTCTTAGAGAATATCTTCCCTTTAGGGAATTAACCCCTTTCATCTAACTAGTTACTTTGTCTCTCAGACATGCCTTAATTCTGCTCTTGCCTGAGG
>PVIY010062075.1:0-10996 GCA_004026745.1 Myrmecophaga tridactyla | reverse complement strand
AATAGAAACCCTGGGATTGTAAATATTGTTAAACATCTGTCCAAAGACAAATTTTCCATCTGAGAGGGCTGGCCAGAGGCATCAATTGTCATCTCTTCCTGAAACAATGCTAATTCTATAAGCACCTGGTTAATACAAACATGTAAGCCCATAGTGTTCAAAGGTCACTATGGAAACTTGCAATCAACAAAACCTTCTTATAAAACAAGCTAACCCTCTCCACTCAGTGTGTGCTTCTCCCTTGAACAGGTCTACCCTAATCTTTTTAACATGGACTTTCCCTCTCTCTCTTTAAGAAACTTAATCCTACTTGCCCACTAATCTTTAAATACTTTTACTGATGAGACCATTGAAACTTGAACAGGGGTCAGTTGGCACTATTGCCAGCAGGGCACCAGTTACACTATCAAGTTTGTTCATGTGGGTTCCAGTGGGGATTTACTTGTGGAGTGGCCATATTTCCAAGGATCCTTACTGGATTTCCTGTATTATTATTACTTAAAGAATCAGCATAATCATGAACCTTTTCAATTAAAATTTTCCTTTCTCCTGAGGATAATAGCTCATTTAATAAGGATTGTATATCAGCACAATTAGGATTATGCACGGGAAAAATTAAATTAAATGAGTTTCCCATTTTCCTGGGATCCTCTTGATAACTGGGAACCGAGCTTTTCTGATTCTATAGAGCTGAGGTGGCTAAAGGGATATGCACGAACATGTATCCCCTAAGATGGCCCTGGCCATCTATTCCAGCTGGCACTTGTTGGAGAAGGGAACTGTCCTTTATTTTGCTCTCCCAAAGTTGAAATGCCCTGATTGTTGTAGGCAGCCTCTGTTTGCCCAAGCCATTTCTTCTCACAGCAGGCAGACCCCAAAATTTACTCAGGCCATTTCCCCTTTGAGAAGTCTCCTTAACCCCAGGAATGGCTGAAACTGCATGTAGACAGGATATTCACTCTGGGAACATTTGAAACTGCACATGGGAAAGATAAGAAAAATTCCTGTAGAGACCCTTCCCCTTCTGTACTTAGGCAGGTAGTCAAGTGCTTCCTTTAAAACCTTGTGACAACCCCTGTTCGGGGCTTAGACTTTAGGAGCCTATTCAACTGATCCCTATGGCCATAGATGAATAAAACCTACTTCCTGAAACTTCAGAGACTCAAGCCCAGTTCATGTAATGTTCCTGGAAGCTTGCAGCCTTGTTCTTGGTTTTCTGTAACATTTCTCACCTCCCTTAGATGAGAGGGAGGTGGCTCTCACTCATGGTGGTTCAGACAGGAGACTCAGTGGAACCCAGTTCCAGCAATGGGGCTTTTCCCATCTTTCAGCCAGCTGGGGCACTTGTCACTGCCAGATGTGGTACAGTTTCAGGAACTAGGTTCCTGGGAGCACCACCCATCTGACCAGTAAGCACTTGGGTGAATCAGTTTTGCTCCACTTGTAAAAGGCTAGGGGAGCCTGATGGAAGGGGAGCCTGTTCACCTCCCAAGACTCTCTGAGTACCAGTCTCCATTTGAAGGACCAGGGGAAATGGATATCTTCAGATCAGGATGATGATCCGAGTACTGGTCTCTGCCCAGAGGACCAGGGGAGACAGCAGTCTTCAGGTTCGGTTCCAGGAAGGGCAGTATGAGAGGGTTGTTGAGGTATGTGCATGTGATGGGGTACATGAGGGGAAGTCTTGGGCCACAGGGGCTGAGCACCAGACCACAATTGGGTTTGGATCCTGTGGTTCTTGTGACCCTGCTAAGGGTCAGGCCAGACTGAATGAAGTGGCAATTTGTTCAAAACTGTTTGTTGTTTGTCTGTAAGCCCTCTGCCTAATTGTTGCACCACTGATATGGGAGGGGAAGTCAGTGAGACACCATTGAAATCCATGATGTCCAACTTTAAGACAGCTTTTACTGACAACTGGGGAGTCAAGCTGACTCCCATCTGCCTTAGGAAACTGTGAATTGTAGTGGACCATTTCTTGGGAGGATAAAAAGAAATTCTCTTGTATTATGGCTTATCATAACTCTGTCTTACAAATTAAAATTTTCACATCACAGGGTAAGAGGAGAACATCTATGTAGGGGTTTTAAAATTTATCTCATTAAGCAAACTAGCCTGTAACAGGGTTGATATGAGATTTTGCTACACATAATAACAATTGCATAGTCTCCCAAGGAAGTGTCAACACTACCCTGTTACACTACCATTAAAAGTATAAGACACTATATGTATGCATCATTTCATTCATGTATGCATTTGGAATCTGCATACCTACTATATGCAAGGTGCTGCTTAAACACTAATAAGAAAACAAAGATTAATAAGCCATCATTTCTGCCTTAAGGAAACTATAACATAGTAAGGAAAAGATAAATTTGTAGAGTCTGTTCTGTACAACTGATGTTGCCATTGCATGACCTTGGTAAGAAACAGTTGAAATGTGAAATGTGTCCTCTAGCTAGGAGGACTGGCTACTCTCCTGAAAGGAGGTGCATTTTATTAAAAATATGTAGATCCCAGAAAGCTCTTCTTGGTCCCTACCAGTTCCCAGAGACCCAAATTGGGCCTGGTCACATACCTAATTAGAATTTGGCCAGTATTATATGAAAATATTATAAAAAGAGGAAAGAAAAAAACTGTATGCAAGCAGTTAGAGAAAGAGGAGGAATGTAGGAGAAGAAGAAGAGAGAAAAATCTTATGAGAGAGGGAGAGCACCTCATCAGATTCTTATGCTCTGCTATAAATCTTAACTAAGGACACTCTGAATGCTGTCTCCAAGATTGTTGGGGATTTTTACTAATGAGAGTTGAAACGCTGCTTCTGAAACTCTCCAGCACTTCTCTTCTGGTGTTGGTGCCATCTTATCTGGTGATGTAACTATGCTTTATTTTTGAAGACCCTTTTAATTACTACCTTTTAATTATTTTCCTTAATTACTTTCCTAATAAAACCTGTTCTTATATCACTGATGTCTGCATTGTCCATGAATCCAAACCTATAAATTAAGTGGTCACAAATATCACATTGCCTTTCATGTGACAAAATTCACTCTGTGAGCAGGATTCACATTTCAGCAGTGGTTCGTCATGGTAAAGTTCAGGCAGACAAGCTTTAGAAAATTTGTGCAGGAACTATGGACTGTGTTTTTCTAAATATTGTAGTGCTTTATTAGGACCATCCTTGATAAATTTGAAGTTGCCAGTTTCTTGCCCTTTTTGTATGCAGAATGTTTTGGATTTGAATGTTTTGTGTCCCTGGTTTGTACTTTCTAATGTTATAAGACATTTGGAAATTTTAAAGTCAATAACACCTCTTCAAAATTTACTTGAAATAAATTAATAATGGGCCATACACTTTGGACATAGATTAGAAGAAAATGTCATTTTTGAAAAAGTCCTTTATGCTCAAAGTAAAGAACGAAGAAATCCCAGGATGGGATGATTTACCTTACTCCTTACTTGCAAAGGAATGGGCAAAATACACAGGGTCCTGTGAAGATTGGGGGAATAGAATTAAACAGGGAGAGCCTATTCACGTTGCTCTGTGTCTAGGAAAATATGCCATTAGAAAAAGGGAAAGAAATGATTGGAGTGTGTAGAAAAGGATGGGCTTTGTTAACGGAATATAGAAAAATGTGTGAACGGAGAGATTGAGTAATTTCTGAAAAAAAAAGAATTATGAAAAGGAATTGGCATAATTACAGGAAAAACTGTCCATACTGCAGAATCAAAATTCTTTTGAGGGGAATTGAATTTTTAATTATCAGTCAGCAGCTGAGAGGGCCTCAGTCCATATGGCCCAATACAAATATAAAAACAGATGAGGTAGTAGCTACTGCCACTGCTGATTGGGACCCTGATAAGTGGGATGGTGATATGTGGATGAGGCAGATGATGAAAAAGAGGAGAATATTTCAGATAAGAAAGTTTGTCAGAAAGAAAAATGTAAATATCCTCCAGAAATAGGAGCTTACCTAATATAAAGGCAAAAAAGAAGAAAAACAGGGCAATCAAATTACTATCCAAACAACTGAAAAAACAAGAAATAACTGACATTCTTAGGTGTTTTACTCAGAAAACTGGTAAGCCATTAATTACCTAGATGGTCAGAATTGCTGATACAGGGGCTGAAGGAGCTGTGCTGAAATATACCGATTGCATAAAACTTGTAGGAATTAGCACCAATCCTTTTATACAGACTGCTTTTTGGGGAGTTTAGTCCACAGACTAGAGAAAGTTCTAAATTGCTGGCATTGGCTGCACAGGGGTGTTATAAACAGTACCCTACTGACACTAGGTAGCCACAAAATAATCAATCCTGGTACACTTTGTGAGATGCTATGCAAACATTAAAAAAGAAACTAATAAAGTCAGCAATTGTTATAAAGTCAGCAGTATTAGGAGAAGCCAACACATGCCATCTCCTCCCTGTTAATGCTTCACAAAGAAGTGCTGTCACTAAGGCAGCACCTCCAGCATATAAATACTTAATAATGTCTTTATTATTAGGAAAAACAGAGAATCCACTTAACAATGTTTTAAATAAAATGGCAGAGCTTGGAAACAAGGGAGACTGTACTACAGGGGCAGGAAAGACCTAAAGATATAATGGGAAATGGTTCTCTAGAACCAGTAACAGGACTTCCCACAGAGACATGTTCCAAGCCCTGCTGAAAGCTGGGGTCAACCAAAAATGTACTAATGTTTTGTCAAATAATGAGATAAAGAGAGCATATAAAAAATTTAAACCAAGTTATAATCATAAAGTTCACAGTGCTTCTACTCCTGGCAAGGCAGAAGACCTGCATCCAGCTCCCTTGGCACTTCTGTACCCTCATTTAGTCCCCTTCTTCCAGACAAAGGGATTAAGCCAAACCCCATTATCTTTGACTCCAAATTTGTGGCTCCCCTTTGGTTTTATATTTCATATTTTGAATTGGGGAAACTGTTTAATATTAAGAGACTCCTTGCTTGCAAGTTTTATCCTTACAGTTTTTTTTTGAAGTCTTGATATGTGCCATTAATTCTTATTAGAAATCATATATTGATATTTCAAATATGCATTGACTAAAGCGTTTTAAGCATTGAACGTTATTCTGACAAATTCAATTTTGATGGTAATTGTATAGGGTGAAATGTTTGTTTGAAGTAGTAACTTAAGCATCAAGGATATAAAGGATGTGTTTTATTAAAAAGAAAAAGAGAATAGTTTTGTCTTAAGATAAAAATAAATGGCTGTTACAAAATGAGGAAAATGCAAGACAAAGCCTGAACAAATATAGCAAGTTGCCAAAGGTTTGTGGAAAAGGAAATCATGGTCAAAATTAAGAAAAGTTTTAGGTGACCTAAAAGGGAAGGTGTTGGAAGTAGGACCTGAGCCCTTTAGCATCTACCCTCCCTTACATGAGTTTGAGCCAGGGGACTTGGTATGGGTAAAAAAATTGAGAAAAAAAAGAAAAAAAGGCTCCCTCCAGCCTCAATGGAGAGTTCTTACCATGTTGTTTTAGTAACCCCAACAGCTGTCAGAGTCACAGAGATCATCCTGTGGATTCATCATTGTTGCTCATAAAGGTCACTGCGGACGACCCCTGGGAGTGCATCCTTCATCCTGAACACTTGATGTGCACCATTCTTCAGAAGCCACTGCACTCTTTTCCATCACAGCCAAAATTAGCTGGCCAGCCTGCAGTCGAGGTCTGAATGACTGTTACTGCCCTGCCGTAGCTCACCAGAAGCAGCTAGTCAATGCATGGCCAAAGCCTGAGGACACCTCCAAGCCCTGCTTCAGTCACCGCGGAAGCTGACTGATCTATGCCTGACTGAAGATTAAGGAATTGATGCATGGACACCCCAACCTGGAGGGTCTGTGGACTAATTGTCTTTTCTTACTCTTGGCATTTGTCTCTCATTTAGCAGTTTTAGCCCTCCTGGAAATAGGTCATCTGGAGTTCTTTCCAAAATCCAACTTTACTCTAATTTGGTGGAAATTCTCTCACCAGCTAACGTCCCCCTTCCTAGCCACTGCCCAGAGTGTGTGTCTCCATTCCTTCCCTGAAGCTAATTGTACGTGCAGGTGATGGCACTCCCTATACCCAGCACCATGCACCTCACTCCTCTGTTCCTGCTTACCATGATCATAAGCTCTTCCAAGGGGAATAATGCATGCCAGATGTGGTAGTTAGATACAGTTGTCAACTTGGCCAGGTAAAGGTACCTAGTTCTGTTGCTGTGGACATGAGCCAATGGTACATAAACCTCATCTGTTGCTCATTACATCTGCAGTCAGCTAGGAGGTGTGGCTGCTATAATGAATGATGTTTGACTTAATTGGCTGGTGTTTAAATGAGAGAGTGCAATGTAGCACAGCCCAAGCAGCTCAGCACACCTCATCTCAGCACTCACAGCTCAGCCCAGGCTTTTGGAGATGAAGAAAGAAATCACCCCAGGGAAAGTTGTTGCAACCTAGGGGTCTGGAGAAAAGACCAGCAGAGATCACCCTGTGCTTTTCCAAGTAAGAAAGAACCTCAGTTGAAAGTTAGCTGCCTTTCCTCTGAAGAACTAATGAAATAAATCCCCTTTTATTAAAAGCCAGTCTGTCTCTGGTGTGTTACATTCCAGCAGCTAGCAAACTAGAACACCACACATGCCTCAAGACCACCTATGTGGGGAAAAAGGTGGAAACTACCATAGTTTTCTATAACCAGTATTTATGCCAGGGCAGTTCTTAGACCTGCATTATTCTGTATGCACCCTAAAGGAAGGTCTCCCAGTATGCTATAACCCCACCTCACCAGGTTCAGTCGTGCTGTTTTTGCTACTCTAGAGTGGCAAGGCTATCTTCATAACCCCTAAAAAGGAAAACAGTTCCCAAGTCCACCTGAACTTCCACACATGTACAGTTTTACTCCCCACTGAATCCAATACCTTTCCCAGTGCATCCTCCTGGTAGTGCAGTGTGTATGAGATGAGTAGGGAGCTCTTGGCTGTGCTGAGGTGGAGGCATCCTGGGAGCATGTGCCATACAGTTTGTCTCTTGCTCAAAGCTATGAGCTGGGTCCTCACTGAAGACAAGAAAATACCCTGATTCCCCAAGACATATGACCAGAGCCAGGACCTCACCAGCAGGTAAGGGAATCCCAAGGTGCTGGGCATGGAGGCTAGGGTGCATATGCTGTCAAGGAGACAGATTGGACCCTCTAAGGGGGCATTACCCATCCCTCACTTGCACACCTCACATCATCCTGTTTGGTCCTGGAGGATGCCTGATTAGCCAAAGATGGGTAAGACTCCTCAGGAAAGGAACAACCTAAGACAGGTACAGTCACAAAGGGGCCAACAGAGGTGGGGCACAGACCCTCAGCCCCACCAACTTTCCAGGGCATAAACCCTGCATGGCTACCTTATTTCCCACACCCAGCTCAGTTTGGGACATTCCAACACCTGTGACAAAGACAGAATGAGATATAGGGGATGCTATTGCCCACTGGTGTGGGCAGGCATCAGAAGAGGGAATGTAGCAGGCAGTCCCTGTTTGCCCAAGCCATTTCCTCTCACAGCAGTCAGGTCCCTGTTTACTCAGGCCATTTTCCCCTTTGAGAAGTCTCCCTCACCTCAGGAATGGTTGAAACTGCATGTAGACAAGATACTTGCCCCGGGAACATTTGAAACTGCATATAGGCAGGCTAAGAAAAATTCCTGTAGAGACCCTTCCCCTTCTGTACATTGGCAGGTAGACAAACATTCCCTTAAAACCCTGTGACAACCCTTGTTGGGGGCTCAGACTTTCAGAGCCTACTCAGCTGAGCCCTGTGGCCATAGATGAATAAAACCTACTACCTGAAACTTTGGAGCCTCGACCCCAGTTTGTCCTGTTTCTGCATAATGTTTCTGGAGTCTCGTGGCCTTGTTCTTAGTTTTGTGCAACAGACTATAGGCCTTATCTCTCCATATATGAGGTGAGAAGGCGATTGCAGGGGCATTCATAGGCATCAGAGGGTATTCCTTAGCCTTTTCCCAGGGAGTCACAGGGAGAAGAAGAGGAAGATGTGTCAAACTCAGAGACGCAGGTGCGAAGGAAAAAGGGAATGTACAAATGGCAGACTAATGGGAGAATGAGGGGAAGTGCAGGAGACACAAGGAACTTCACGGGGGCTTTAGCTCTTAATATCTGGGTCAGAGGGCCCAGGTGTTCTTCACACTGGGGCCTAGAAATCTTGGCCACCACTTTTTCAATCTGGAGTTCAAAAGCCTTAATCATCTGTGGGCTGGGAATCTCAGCCAGCATTTTTCTAACCTGGGGACTGTCACTTTCCTTTACCTCCTCTCATCCTGAATGCTCAGGATCTCTACAGAAGAGGGTTGCAGCTTGTATGGTAGGTAAAATGCCATGCCAAATTTTTTTTCCTTACACCTTTTCATTCTGAGCTACAACCTAAAGCTTTGCACTTGTAGAATTCCATTCCATATGTTCATTCTCTTACAAAATAAATCTAGCTTCAAAATAGTGTTATAATCTGTTAACCCCTGACATAGCCACTTTTGGCCATCTTCTATTTCATACTGAGGCCAAATTACTTCACATGACAGTTTTATGCTTTTCTCTGTCATGAGCTTGTACCCAAATTTCTCCCACTTCTCAGGAATGCAATTTAAAGGATTATTGTTCTTATTTTCCTAAGATTTCCATTGAGATTGTTTCTCATTGTTTTGTTTTTTTTCTTTTTTAAGTACTCTTTAGACAACTTTTGAGACAAAATAAAAACAAACTGGAAAACTAAAAAAAAATCAAGATCTGAAGCTAAAATCTAGGTACCAAATTTCAGTTCCTTTTCCTATGGCAGGGACTACATACGCCAAAAAGAGCTTTGGCAGGAACTTATGTGCTACTGAACACCCATATAACCAAATCCAAACATAGGCAAGAAATTTAGTGACTTTACCTTTATACTCAGGGCTGCTCCATTCCAAAAAATGGATTTCCAAGTGCAATTTCCTGCTTACAGCTTTGGCAGGAATTTACGTGTCACTGAATACCAAATCAAACCAGGTCCATACAAACATACAGGCCATCTGCACTCACACATCAGACAAGTTTCTTTCCACAGTCAGCCACTGCTGATGTCCTAGAGGCCCCTGGCAAGAGACTCTATTCCAGCCCTTGGAGAAACGTTTATTAATCATAGGGGTAGGACTCATGAACTTCTTACATCAGGGTTCAGAAATCCACCAAGCAGCACATCATTCAGATATGTTGGGTATCAAATGGTAGATGATTCCCCACTCCCAAATCTGGGTTTATAGTTTGGCACAGATAATGTGTGACACATCAAAAGGACTGAAGAAGAAAAAAATATTTATTTACACCAATGGGAGAACAGGGGAACCTTCCCAAATGTCTCTCCCCATAATGATCCTTCAATTGGCTTTTGTACACATTAGAGACAAAGAAAGATAATTATCTTGTGTGAAAGGTCACCCAAGGGTCTGGAGAACTTCTTTAGTTCCTTATCTCATGTGTTTCCTACTTCCTTTAGGATTTACATCTTCTATGAATCCTGTGCATGGTACTTCCAAGTCTGGTACAGTAGATGAAATCCTGTTCATATCTGGGTGATCTAGGGCAGTAGATGAAATCTTATTCAAACATTGATCTTAAAGAAATATTTTACATAGTTAGTGCAATCATATATAACTTATTTATGATAATAAGATTTAAAGTATATTAGTAAATAATAATTTCACAACACTAATTTATTCTGTACTTCCACACAATAGCATATCAAATAAAAATGAAGAAGAACCAGAGTAACAATTTTCCAAGTTCTTTGCACAATTTTAAAAGGTAAACTGATTAATGGAAGTTTGGTTAAATGTGTCAAATATTTACAAGTGTTTAAGTGATCTCAAAAAGATAGAAAATATAATATATAATTATCAACAGGAGCTGTAATAAATAGGAATTTTCACAAAAACATGATTTAATCTCTGTAAGGAAAAGGGGTCGAAAGCATAGGATAAGTTTTTAAAAAACACAATATAAGTTTAAAAGTATTTAACTTATACTTTTCTATAAGGTAGAAAGTATTCTAAAATATTAATGTTCACAATAAAATACTAAACTCACTAATTAAATGAACTCAGTGAGCATAAAAGTTAAGGTATAGAACTACATAAAATAGGCACTGATAATACAAAACAGCAAAAGTGCTGCTCTTATTTATCAATGGTAGAGAAAACACACTTTTGTACTTTCATCGTTATAAAAGATAGGATGGAAACTACAAAATAATAAAAGGAACAATACAATCTACTCATTTCAAAGGACCTAAAAATACAACCGTAATGAATAAAGAAAACTAACATTAGAAGGGATAATTGAGAAATCCACAACAATCCTGTGATGTTTTACATCTTCCTCTATATTTATATATATGAAATAATAAACCACATGTAAGGATACTTTTCAGCTCCATCGGCATCCATGACTTGTATTTCTCAAGAGCAAATACCCAATTAGAGTGGGGGTTGGCCATGAAGTAGGTGGGTATGATAATTGTTCAGCAGGAAATGTCCTACTGGAAAGCCTAGAGATTAAAATTAGGGATGCCCCACATCAATTCTGTTTCACTGTTATCTCCCAAATCAACACAAGGAAACCAGTCTTGGAAACTGGACCAGTTTGCATAAGAAAAAGGTTGATGAAAGGCTGCAGAACTGAAGGCAACTCACATAGCAGGCTTAGACAAATCTATTGAATGCTTGTAATATTCACCAAAATAAGAGGGTTACTTTAGGACAATGTGTAGATTTAAAATAATATTGTTTTCTTTTCATTCTCTTAGCCACCATTACTGGATCAATGGAGTTGTTTTCTGGGCCTTATAAAGAAATGATGGATATAAAATCTGGAAAAAATACAGACTTTCCATTCATTTTAACATAAATTACTTTTACCCATATCATTTAAAAAATACTTGAGTGTTCTGAACTTCCAGGTGAG
>PVIY010062074.1:0-10995 GCA_004026745.1 Myrmecophaga tridactyla | reverse complement strand
AGGTGCTTGGCGCCCGCGGGGTCCAGGTGGTGGACTCGCCCCCGGAGGGGAGGACGGCGTGACTTAGCCACCACGCAGCGGGCGTCCCCCGCGGCCTCTGCCGTAACTTCCGCCCCCGCGCCCCAAGCGGCAGAGAAAAGCTGGAGGCAAATGGAGGGGCTTGGTGCGCGCCCAGGACGCTGGCCTGGTCTAGGGAGCACATCTGCATTTTCACAGGGATTCGCTAACCTGGTGCAGTCCAGATTGTCAGCTTTAAGGTCAGCACTGATATGATCCCAAGGTTGTTTTTTTGTTTTGTTTTGTTTTAATATTTTTACTGACACAGCCTCACACACATATATTCCATGCATAGTGTACAATCAGCGGCTCATGACATCATCATGTAGTTGTGTATTCATCACCATGATCATTTTTAGAACATTTGCATCACTCCAGAACAAGAAATAAAAAGAAAAAAGAAAAAACACATATACCATACCCTTTGCCCATCGGGTAGTATTGTGCTTCCATTTCCGAATCTTTACAGTCAGTCCTTTTGCATAATCTGTATTCTTTAAACACTAATTGCCCGATCTCTTACCCTATTCCTGATAATTTGTGTTCTTTACTTTAATTCTCAAAGTTCACCCATTAATGTTAGTTCATATTTGTGAGACCATACAGTAGTTGTCTTTTTGTTTCTGGCTAATTTCACTCAGCATAATGTCCTCAAGGTTCATACGCATTGTTACATTGTTATATGCTTTATGATTTTATTCTCTCTTACAGTTGCATAACATTCCGTCATACATATGTACCACAGCTTGTTTAGCCACTCATCCCGTGATGGACATTTGGACTGTTTCCATCTCTTGGCAATCGCAAATAATTTTGCTGTAAACATAGGTGTGCAAATGTTTGTTTGTGTCCTTGCCCTCATGTCCTCTGAATAGATACCTAGCAATGGGATTGCTGGGTCCTATGGCTACTCTATACATAGCATCCTGAGGAACCACCAAACTGCCTTCCAGAGCGCAGTTGTACCATTTTACATTCTCATCAACAGTGGATAAATGTGCCTCTTTCTCCACGTTCTCTCATTTATCATTTTCTGGGTTTTTTTTTTTTTGTCTTATTTTTTGTTTTTATGTTGGCCATTCTAATGGGTGTCAGATGATATCTCATTGTGGTTTTGATTTGCATTTCCCTAATAGCCAGGGAAGTTGAGCATCTTTTCATGTGCCTTTTAGCCATTTGTGTTTCATCTTCTGAGAAGTGTCTGTTCATGTCTTTTGCCCATTTTTAAATGGGTTGTTTGTATTTTTGTTGTTGAGTTAAAGAATCTCTTTATATATTCTGGATACTAAACTCTTATCTGATATGTGGTTTCCAAATATTGTCTCCCATAGCGTAGGTTACCTTTTTACTTTATTGACAAAGTTCTTTATTGCACCAAAGTATTTAATTTGGGGGAGATCCCATTTATCTATGTCTTTTTTCAATGCATGTGCTTGAGGTGTAAGATTTAAGAAACCACCTCCTATTACAAGATTTCTAAGATATTTCCCTACATTTTCTACTAAAAGTTTTATGGTCTTAGCTCTAATGTTTAGGTTTTTGATCCATTTTTTAGTTAATTTTCATTTAAGATATGAGATATGGATCCTCTTTCATTCTTTTGCATGCAGATATCAAGTTCTCCAAGCACCATTTATTGAAGAGGCTGCTCTGTTCCAGGTGAGTTGGCTTGACCACCTTATCAAAGATCAATTGTCCATTGATGATAGGGTCTATTTCTGAATACTGTATGCCAGTATCATGCTGTTTTGACTACTGTATCTTCATAATATGCTTTAAAATCAGGTTATGTGAGACCTCCTACTTTATTTTTCTTTCTCACGATACTTTTAGCTATTCAGGGCACCCTGCCCTTCCAAATAAATTTAGTGTTTTTTTTTTTTTTATTTCTGCAAAGTAAGTTTTGGGGATTTTAGTTGGTATTACATTGAATCTACAAATCAATTTGGGTAGAATTGACATCTTAACTATGTTTAGTCTTCCAATCCATGAACACGGTATGCCCTTCCATTTATTTAGTTCTTCCATGATTTCCTTTATCAGTTTCTTGTAGTTTTCTGTGTTAGGTCTTTTGTGTCTTGAGTTTAATTTGCTCCTAAATATTTTATTCTCTTGGTTGCTATTGTAAATGGAAGTTTTTTCTTGATTCACTCTTCAGATTGCTCATTACTAGTGTATAGAAACACTGCTGATTTGGGGGTGTTGATCTTGTACTTTACCACTTTGCTGTACTCATTTATTAGCTCTGATAGCTTTGCTGTAGGTTTTTGGGGATTTTCGACATATAGTATCATGTCATCTGCAAACAATGAGAGTTTTTTTCTTCCTTTTCTATTTGGATACCTTTTATTTCCTTTTCTTGTCTAATTGCTCTCACCTCAGGTTTCTGCTGAGAAATCTATACATAGTTGTATTGGGCTTCCCTTGTATGTGATGGATTGCTTTTCTCTTGTTGCTTTCAGAATTATCTCTTTGTCTTTGACATTTGACAATCTGATTAAGAAGTGTTGTGAAGTATTTGGATCTATTCTGTTTTGGGGATGCTGAACGTCTTGAATCTGTAATTTTATGTCTTTCATATGAGATGGGAAATTTTCAGTGATTATTTCACTGAAAATTAGTTTTTCTCCTCCTTTTCCCTTCTCTTTTCCTTCTGGGATACCCACAACATGTATATTCATGTGTTTCATGTTGGCATTCAATTTTCTGAGAGCCTGCTCATATTTTTCCATTCTTTTCCCTTTATTTTCTATTGTGTGTCAGATTTCAGATGTCCAGTCTTCCAGTTCACTAATATTTTCTTTTGCCTCTTTGAATCTATTGTTGTAGGTTCTCATTGTTTTTTTCCCCATGTCTTCCACTGTGCCTTTCATTCCCAAAAGTTCTGTGATTTGTTTTTCAGACTTTCAATTTCTTCTTTTTGTTCCCCCAATGTCTTCTTTATATCCTCCCTCAACTCATTGATTTGATTTTTTATGAGGTTTTCCATGTCTGTTCAAAAATCCTGAATTAGTTATTTCAAGTCCTGTATCTCATTTGAATTGTTGGTTTGTTCCTTTGACTGGGTCATATCTCCAATTTTCCTAGCATGACTTATCTTTTGCTAGTGTCTAGGCATTTGATTTCCTTAATTAGTTTATTCTGGAGGTTGTTTTCACTCCTTTATCTAGGATTTTCTTGATGGATGGCTTTGTTCTCTGTCTGTTCTTTGACATTCAGTTCAATTTATTCTAGACCTCTAGCATAGGTTCTGTTTAAATGATTAGAATTTTTCAGTTCTTGTTTTTTTGTTTCTTGCCCTGCCTATATGGAGCCTTTTTTTTTTTTTTTAAGAGGAGGGTCTCTTCAGATATTATACACTCCAGTCAGATTTTCCCAGACTAGACCACCCTCCTCTCAGGAGGAGGGTATCACCAGCATCGGATTTCCCTGAGGGTGAGACCCAGCAGGCTGACAGATTTTCCTATGAAGCCTCTGGACTCTGTGTTTTCCCTGTCCTGCCCAGTATGCAGTGTTTGTCTGCCTGTGGGTCCCGCCACCATAAACTGATGTGGTACCTTTAACTTCAGCAGACTCTCCCTGCTGGGGTGTGGTTGAGACAGAGGAGAGGTTGTAGGTTGGCTTTACTGGCTTCACTTTTCCAGTGTCTCAGGTTTGAATTCCTTGAGGGAGGGAGTCCACCTGAGCTGGGCCCCATCTGTCTCCTGGGGAAGGCACAGACTCCAGGGAATTAATTCCTTTCACCTGAGCAGCCACTTTGACTGTCAGAGAAGCTTAATTACACCCTTGCCTGGCGCAGTGCTGGAATCTGAGGGTGCTTCCAGTTCTATCTAATGAGTTGTTAAAGAACAGAAAAAAAGCAAAAAAAAAAAAAAAGTGTTTTCAGACTGAGACCCCTGCTACGTGGGTTTGTCAATGAAGAGCTTAAGTTGGTTTATGGCTCTATGTATCTCCAGGCCCTTTGTGCCCCCTTTTCTTGGGGTCCAGCCCTTTTCCAGGATTTTGTGCTGTCCAACTAAAAAAGCCTTTTTTGTCTTTTTTTTTTCCTTCAGCCCTGCCCCCTCTCTGCCAGGGTCAAAACTCCTAGTTTCTTTAGTGCTTATTCCATGTTTGTCTGTGCTGGGGACCTGTTTTCTGTAGTCAGAATTTGTTAATTGATTCTGCAATTGGAGCTTGGCTGAGCTAAGCCCTTGCTGCTAGTAAAGTCTGTTTCCTTTCCTCTCGGGGAACCAGGCTGCTGTGCCTGTGGGGGAGGGGTGCTGGCCTCTGCAACTTAGGGGACACACAGTTCTGTGCGGGGTCTCAGCCAGTCCAACTTGTCTAGACTGGTGGTCGCTGTGTGCCCAATCACTGATGTGGCCCCAGCAGTTGTTCTGTACTGTTCCTGGCTATTTACTAGCTTCCAGTTTGGTGAGGAAGCTAGTTAATAAACCTCACTAAGACACCATCTTGCCCTGACATCTGATTTTTGACAGAAAGCTTATTTTAAAATTATTTTTATTGATTATATATTATATATTCACATACCATGTAATCATCCAAAGTGTATAATCAATGATTCACATCATCACTTAGCTTTGCATTTATCATCACAATGAAAATTTTTTTCTTATTTGTGAAAAATAACATCTGCACAAAAAAGCAATACTTCATGTACTTCAGGACATCTGTGAATGACTTCTTGGTTGAATCACATGATGGTTTTCAAATAGTGGAAGAATATTTCCACAATTACTGGTAGTATTCACAAAGTAATGGCTAAGCCACCACACACTTTTGAGCTTAATCTGCATTTCATCACTTTATTAAATCTACATAATCAATAAAGCAATACTCAAGCCCCAATGTAGCATTTTCCAGTTTCTGCACTGTAAACAGTCACGTCATGAAGAATTTATAGTTCCTACATAATATCACTGCGTGCGAAGCTGGGAAGAGTGGCAGCACCATACAGACAAACAAGCAGAAATAACTTCAAGACTATAGATGAGAGCGAAATGTTGTAAAACAATGAGATAATGATGACTTCATGTTTTAATAGAATCTATTTCATTATAAATCTATAACATCTTACTTTTAGTAATATTCGTATTTAACAACTGGCTTACAAAATTCATGGACATTTAACACTTGGGTCCTGGGAGCCCGGATGAAGTGCTCCCGCTGAGGCTGAGGCCCCCTGAGGGCCATGGTGACCCGTCCTGTCTCCATGTCCACCCGAGCTCGGTTACCACGACGACCATGTGCTTTCCCAGAGCCCCACTTTCCACAAGAGGAGAAGCATCACTTAGGTTGGGGGACATGTTCAGTGAGTGTGGGGGGCAGGATTCTAAAATGGGCCCTGGGACCCTCACCTCACTGTCAGGCTGTGTGACATGGCAGAAGGATTAAGGACAATGAATGTCCTTAACCAGCTGACTTTGAATCAGTTGAAAGGGAGGTCAGAGGAGCCCTTAAAAGAGGCGAAACCGGTGGCAGTAGCTTCTGCTGACCTGGAGGAGCAGCTGTGAGATGAGCAGCCGCGGGTGGAGCCCCCGGCCCCACGCGGAAGGGGCGGGAGGAGGCCGTGGGGCTGCAGCCCAGTTCTTGCCCGGCCACTACCTTTGTCCACACAAATGGGGCATGCTCTAAGCCACTCAGTTTCTGAGAATTGTTATTCAAAAACAGAATAACTAATAGAGTGAATGAATTGAATCCCTTAGTTTGAACTTGAACTCATAAAAAAAGTCACTTATTTGTACTTCCTTACAACTTTCTAAAGTGGCATCAACACACTGAAAGATACCGGACGGGGATTCGCAACTTTGAAGTCAGGAGCTGGGGACAGATCTTAGCTGTTCTGAGAGAGAGAGAGAGAGAGAGAGAGAGAGAGAGAGCTGGGGGAGGGAGAGAAGAAAGAGAAGCCAGGAGCTGGGAAGACTCACCTGGAGGGGCCCAGGGTCGGGAGGCTGGGGGTGCTGAGTAATGGAGACTTCCTCGTGAGATGCAGTCCGCCTCTTCCATTTCTCCACTGAAATCCTGAGTAAATGCTATGTTGTTCACAAATACTGTTGAGAATGTGGTTTTGGTTTTTGGTTTTTTACCTTTACTTTTTTGGATGGGAGTGGGAGAAGCTCAAAGAAGTGAATGACAGGACAGTTGACTCATGTTACAAGAAAGTAGTATAAGATCTTTATTAATGGAAGCAATGTTTTCCCATTCCCTATCAAACAAATACCTAAAGAGCATGACCCAAACAAGGTATTAAATATTGTGGACCCCCCCAGTGTTCCATGTGGACCTCCAGCATGGAGCATATACGGTAGATACTCAATAAAATGGTCAATGTACTTAATGCCACTGAATTGGACACTTAAAAATGGTTAAAATAGGTTTTATGTTATGTAAAACTATTTATAGACACTGGAAAGCATCTAAAAGTAGACAGAAACCAGAGGAGGGTTTAATTAAAAAAAAATTCATCACGAGTCTGTGGCTTCTTGGCACGAACTCACTGCCGAGTCCCCATTCCTTGGTGCAGAAATAAGGTGGAAAAAACGCAAGGCTTAGGTAACAGACGAAATGGAGGGCTGGAGGCAGGTGGGACTGCCAAGGGGCATCGCAGCACGTGAGAGGCCACCTGGACGAACAGCTGGGACGGGCCCAGAACGCGGGGCGGGGCGGGGAGGGAGGGGGGGTTGGGGGCAGGGGCAAGCGCGAAGCAGGAAGCGCTCACCCTTGAAGCGCGCGCCCCACGGGCCACAGCCATGGGCTCGATGCTCTTCCCAGCGGTCCCCAGATGCCCACAGCGTGCCAGAGCTCGAGGCTGGCTGAGGGCCAGAAGTCAGGGAACCCGGGCGGGGTGAGCGGCGGCGCTGCCAGACGCCCGGCTGATGGCCAGTGCCACAGGGCAGGGGACCCCCAGAAGGAGATGGCGAGGCCTAGGCAGGGAGCTAAGCAGCTGCGCCCTGCAGGGACACATACGCCCCCCAACTTCCCGCCTGGGGAAAAGCCCGACAACCCTCAGAAGAGCACGAAGAGCCTCTTGGAATCGCCACCGTCCTACTTTTGAATGTCCACATCTGGTTGAAAAGACAAGCGCCCCGTGGTGCTCTGTGGGTGCCAGCCAAGCCGACATGGCTTGCAGTGTGCGCAGGCTTTCTAGAGGCTTTTGATTACCGAGAAAGGTACGTACAATCTCTGGCTATGATTGTAGATTCCCTGTTTTTCCCTTTGGTTTTGTCAATTTTTCTTAATATATTTTGACACTCTGTTATTAGACATGAATGTTTACAATTGTTATATCTTTCATCATTATGCGGTATCCCTGTTTGATTCCTATAATTCTAATTTTCTTGAAGATTGTCTGCTATTAATACAGACACTCCAGCTTTCTTATGCTTCCTGTTGGCATAGCAAATAATTTTCCATCCTTAAATTTTAATTTCCACCTATTTGTGTCTTTGTATTAAAAGTGAGTCTATCGTAGACAACATACAGTTCTTGCTTTTGCATCCAGTTGGACAATCTCTACATTTTGATTGGAATAGTTAATCCACTTGTGTTTAATGTAATTACTGATATGGCTATAATAAGGTGAGACATTTTTGTTTAATTGTCACCTATTTGTCTCATCTATTTTTTGTTCCTTTTTCTTCCTTTCTATCTTCTTATCATTATTCAAATATATTTACATTTTTATTCCATTTTAATTTCTCTCTTAATCTTCTAGGTATCTGTCTCTTTGCAATTCATTTAGTGGTTGCCCTAAGTATTACCATATGTATCTTAAACTTATATCAAGGTAGTTAGAATTACTATTAATCTATAGGTTCAACACAATCCTAATCAGAATCTTTATCACCTTTTTTTTTAGAATTCAATTAGCTGATTCTAAAATTTATATGGAAATGCAAAGGGCTTAGAATAGCCAAAGCCATTTTAAGGAAGAAGAAACAAGTTGGAGGACTTAGCCTACTTGATTTACATTGAACTATACAATAAGACGGTTTGGTATTGTTATGAGGACAGACGTTATCAGTGGAATAAAAATTGGGAATATAAAAATACCCCCAAACACTTCCAATCAACTGGTTTCAATCAGACTCCCAGGCGATTCAGGGAGAAAGGTGAGCGCTTTCTGCAGACGATGCTGGAACAAGTGGACACCCCTATGCAAAAACCAAAAGTGTGACTGGTATCCTGTACCACATGCAAATAGTAATTCAAAACAGCTCAGAGGTGTACGCATAAGAGTTATAACGATAAAACTTCTGGAAGACAGGAGAAAATATTTGTGACCTTGGTTTAAGCAAATATTTCCTAGACAGGAAGTCAAAACCATAAAGGAAAATGGTAATAAGTAGAACTTCATCAAAATTAACAATTACTTTTAATTTTAATTTAATTTTAAATTACTTTTAAAAGATAACTGACCAGAAAATGAAAAGGCAAGCCACAGACTGGGAGAAGATATTTGCAACACATTTTTCTGATAACAAGCTTATAGCTAGAATATATAAAGAACTCTTACAAACCAATTATAAACAGACAAACAACCCAACTTTTTATAAAATGAGAAAAAAATGTGAACAGGTGCCTCACCAAAGAAGAAATAAGAAAGGTCAGCAACTTCATGAGAAACGACTTAACATCAGGAGTCATCAGGGAAATGCAAATTTAAAACACAGTGAGTGGCTGTGACACACGCGCAAGAGGCTGACATCACCAGACAGCGACAGCACCCAGGCTGCGAGGACGTGGGGACCTGCGACTTTCCTACCTCGAGGTGGGGATGCAAACGGCACAGCCGCTCTGGAAAACAGGTTGGCAGTCTCTTATCAACGTAAACTAACGATATGACCCAGCAGTCCATGCAAATTATATCTCAAAAAGGCATCCAAAAAATGAAGAAATGCATCACTTGTGCCCCAGTGGTCTCACTCTCAAGCATACAGCCAACAAAATGCATGCTCAAGTGCGTCAGGCATGCACATGCACACACACACACACACACACACACACAGAGGTACAAAGCGCTTTTAGTCATATAAGCCCCAAACTGGAAACAGCTAAATGCTCATCATCAGTAAAATGGATCAATGCCTTGTGGCAGATTCAGACTTCCCAGCAATGAAAGGGAAGGTCCTACAGATTGCACAGCAGCACTGATAAAGTTCACAGAGCTGAACAGAAGAAGCCAGACATGTAAGAATCAGACTGTGATTCCATTTATGTGAGTTCTAAACCAGGCAGAATCACACTATGGCATTTAAAGTGCAAATTTTTGTGTTAAATTTATAAATAATGCAAGGAATCCAGGGGCAATTGGCAGGGTGGTCGCCTCTGGCAGGAAAAGGGGTCCTGTGTCTCGACCTGGAGAAGTGAACAGATGTCATCTTGTAAGCATTAAGCTGTCACAGGCATATTTTATGAACTATTCTGAATATCTGTTATATTTCACAATAAATTTTTTTTTAATAATAATTTAACATCTTTGGGGTGTCTCTGAGAATTCGATAGTAGTGGTTTTATAAGTTATTTAGATTAATAACTACCTCTGCATACCCTGTAAGTGAAGGATCAGTATTGATCATTCATGGGCAAAAGGGGGTAAAAAACAATAACAAAGATTAATGATTATTTAGCCAGTTGGAATGATAAAGGATAAAAATTCAAAAAGTTAAGTGATAAGCGAATCTGACAAAAAATTATTCTATTTGGCCAAATCGATTGAAGTCAATATTCTAAGAGACTGAATAGTGACTGTTAATGAACATGAAAATTTTGAAATAAGATGTAAAGGTTCTAGGGAAAGCATTCAATTAACACCCGAGTAGGTTGTAATCAGCCAAGCGAGCTCTTTCCCAGCTCCATCCGCACCGTGGTCAGGCTTATGGAGCCCGCCTCACGGGAAGACGCTGCAAGGATTAGCCAGACACTGGGCCCTGTGCACTGGGCTGGGGTGGGCTTTGTGATTTTGAAAATAACTCTTTCCCTGACAGCCTGAGAGAAGTCATTTCTGTCACTGTTGCTGAGATGGTGCTTCTTTCCAGAATGAGAGCCCCGACAACCCCTGAGAAGCCCAGTGCCCCCGGCTGTGGGCTGCAGTTGTCCCTGGGCCCCACCAGGGCCTGCCGAGCTGCAGGACAGTGGGCGGCCTGGCCTTTACGTGGTGTCCCCAGGGGGCCCAGCAGAGAGCAGGCGAGGCAGCCTTCAAAATGAGCCTCAGTTCTCTCAGTTTACACACCTGGGTCAACTGAAGACTAGAGGCCATTGTCACAAAAGAGGAGGCTGTTAAGGGGTTGGACTTGTGAAAGCAAACACCATGCAGTGGGCTGCCGGACAGGATGGGAGCTGCCGGCTCACGGGTTCTGGGGCCAGGAAGAGTCCACCTCGGACGATGCTTTCCCTCAAGGGCCTGCTGGTCTGGGCTGGCTGCCGGCCGGGGCCTGGGGTGTCTCCTCCCTCCCTTCGCTTCCAGCTTCGGCCTCTCGCCTCCCGTGGCTCCCTCTGTCTGCACTTCCTCCTCTTTTAATAGGGTGGAGACCCCCCCCGATGAGGTGGCCACACCTTAACTGATGCAGCCTCGTTAGAAGGTCCTGCTTACATGGCTTCACACCCATGGGAGTGGATTAAGTTTAAGAGCACGTTGTTCTGGGTGCAAAGCTGCCAACACCACACCTAAAAGTGAAGCTTTGTATGGCAGGCAGCACTCGCCTGTCTCCAGCCCAGACGCAGGAGGTACCTGAGGACCACAGGAGGGTCAGTTGTCCACTCAGTTAAGATGGATTGAGTATCTTCTGAGGGTCAGGCAGGGCCTGGGGGCGGGGCCTGGCGAGCAAACTGTTCAGGTATGACACCCCCCTGCCCTTCTGAGTTCTCTCCTAGCTTCAGGGTCAAGTCCAAACTTCCTGGCATAGCTCAGAAGATCCTTTACCATGGGGCCCTGCTGCCCAC
>PVIY010062073.1:0-11002 GCA_004026745.1 Myrmecophaga tridactyla | reverse complement strand
CTCCTTGTGTTCAGTTCAGAAAGTCCTCAGAGCCTTCTCTGACCATTCATTAAAAGAGCGTCTCTCCTCAACCCACCAGGTACTTGGAGGCAGCTCATCTGGCTTTATTTTCCTAGAAAACACTCATTACCATTGGAAATGTGGGGGAGTACATGGACATGCATGCACATATACACATACATATACATACCCGCACATATGTACATATACTTACACATGGGCAAGCATGACTTCATGTAGCAGAAAGTGTTGTCACCACACATAGAATGAGCTCAATGCAGCCCCTGCCCTCAGAGAGCTGATGGTCCAGCTTCCTATGGACACAGAGCACCTCCTGCAATTGTTTCTTCTGAGCCCCATTATGGAGCAGCAGAGCACATTTAAAGTTATCTTTATAGTTTAAAAAGGTTACTAGTTTTAGCAAAAAAGCCATCTCTGAGTCACCAGCCTCAGTGACGAAGGCCTGTGTCTCTGAATGATGCATGTGCATCATTGAGGGGTTCTAAGAGGAGAAGTGCCTAGAGGGGCTGAGGTCACTGCTTTTTGGTGGGACATTTACAAGAAGAGCAACAGCTAGGACATGCTCTGCCTCTCCCCCTCCTTCCTTCAGTAACCAACATCTTCAAGTGAACAGTCTGGAACCTGTGCTTTCCTTATAGACACCAAGTTAATGGACAGAGGCCAAGAGAAGATCGGCTATGGAGACTCTTGCTTTATATCTCAATACACAGTTTATATTATCCAATTAAAGGAACACTTGAAGAGCTTTATTCTAGAAAGTGTTTAGTAAGTTGGATGGCATGAATGATTTTTTGTTCCTGAGAGTTTCTTTTTTATGGGGAAGAAGAGTCCTTTTAAAGTCCATTTTCTTTAGGACAATGAAAAAGGCCAAAAAATAAATCCATGGCTTTACTAACCACTTCAAAGTTTCGATCCATAATTTATTGGTACTGCTTCAACTGAAATAACACATTTAGATTGGTCTACACAAGTGAAGGGAAATGTAAAGTGTACTGAGTCATTCATTTGAGGGTGGGAAGAAGTTATATAGATAATAAGAAGGCAAAGGCAATTTTCTATTTTCTTAAATCACTGGGACACTGGCCTCACTCATCTTCACTTGACTATGAAGACACAGTGAAGGCAATGGGCACCCAGGGAAAGAGAAAGGCAGCCACACACTCACTCTACAGTCTTCCCCACTCTCCTACTCCACATATAAGTACAAAGTCAGTCTTCATGACTAGAGATGTAGGAGATAAAACAAAGGAAGTGACAAATCTTTTCTGCTCTGGCAAGTCAGACTGTCAGTAAGTACATGCCTTAGAAAGGACACATAATACATGCGTGGTCTGGATGTATGGGAGGAGATGTTGAATGTCAGGAACCCCCCAGAGGCTTTAGTATGAAGAAGGGCAAGAGCATGGATGATTAGCTCTTATGGGGGAGAACTTACCTTCTCCTTTAGGGCCAAAAGCATTGCTTTAGAAACTACAAAGGAAGAGGGGATGTTATGGGTTGAATTGTGTCCTCCAAAAAGATATGTTGAATTCCTGACAGCTGGGACCTGTGAATCTGAACTTATTTGGAAATAGGATCCTTGCAGATGGAAGTAGTTAAGTTAGATGAAGTCAGGCTGGAGAAAGGTGGACCCTTAAATCCAACATAGACAATATAAGGTGTCCTTATATGAAGGTGGAAGAGATACACACAAACAGACAGAGAAAATGACCATGTAATCACAGAGGCAGAGATTGAACTGCTGCAGCTGCAAGCCAAAGAATACCAAGGATTTCTGGTAAACACCGGAAGTTTTCTCCCCTATGGATTCATAGGGAGCATGGTCCTGCTGACATATTGATTTCAAACTTCTAGTCTCCAGAACTGTGAGAGAATTAAATCTCTGTTGTTTTAAGTCACGCAGTTCATGGACTTTGTTGCAGCAGCCCCAAGGAAACCAAGACAGGGGACCACAGTGAGGCAGAATTCACTTTCTTATAAAGAGAATCTTTTCAACAGCTAGAACTGTCTACACACAGCAAGAACTAGAAAATAACGCATGAGGGTGGAAAAAAGGGTTGAGCGTGGGTATACAGTGACCCAGCATCTTCTGGCCTGAATATTTATGGAAATGTGTCAAGACTGGCAGGAAAGGGGAGGTAACGTTCTAAAGCAAGGGAAGAGGATGAGCTGTGTGATGCACTGGATAAGGGGGTCTTAGAAAGTTGGGACTAGACCTCAGATAGACAGTTGGAGCTGGAACTGGTGAGATGCAGTGAAAAAGGAATCCATGTGGGAAACAATTCTTCAAAATCCAAGTTTTTTTGTGCATTTTCCACATCCATGATAAGGGTATCTGATCCTGCCCACTGTCTTCTTCTAGACATTCTCCCTACTAAACTGAATGAAGTAGATCCTTTGGGAAGAATGCATCATTTTCCCTCCTCTGCTCATCGTCTCTGTCTCTCCATGTGTCTCTGTGTCCTGTCTGAAGGGAACCTCTCAACACACTCTGTGATTCCCTCAGTCATGCCCTGCCAGCTTCCCAGGCTTGCAACTTCTTCCACTCAGACCTCTCTGCCATGTAAGTTTCTCTCCACCTCCAGTGAACTTCCTCTTGCCCATGCAGACCGTTCTTCCTACCTCCCTATTTCCCAGATCTCTTCTCTTTTCTTTATGACGCTGAATATCATTGTACTTTGGTGTTCATTTACTTTGGGAACAATGGCTTTATTTCTTTCTCTCTGTTGCTTCGCATTCCACTGTAACTATTTCAATTCAAAAAATTACCAACTTTTGAAGCTTAGGAAACTCAGATCTATTTATTTATCTTTCCATTTATAAGTCAATCAAGAAAGGAAAATGGTTAGTGCTGTTTCGGAGACTTAGATGTCTTGTAAGGAAGGCTCACTTTTTTTTTCCTTTCTAGAGGGAAGTAAGGCTACTTTGTCTGGGGTGGGATTACCCCCGAATGAGGGGTGATGTATATGTGCACCCCTCCATCGGTTTTTAGCTTTGTCCTCATGACCAAATCACATCAACCACGTGAACCTCATGGCTACTACAAATTGAAGCTAGAAAGACCTCATTAAGGTATCAGATATGAAGGTCAAAGTTCTACCAGCCCAGGGCCTGTATGCAGGAGATCTTGGTAAGTGTGAGCCCCTCCCCCAGGACAAACCTGCGGTCAGAGAACTTAATGGTGATTGAATACATCCCCAATTATTTCATGTTTATTTCAAACAACTTTATACAGAAGATCTCAAAGTTGAATTTGGACATTCCATAAAAGTTGAGTATTTGTATTAACTGGTGCTGCATTTCTAATGAAGTTTACATCTTAATCATGAGATGAGCATTGGAGTAAAAAGCTACAATCAATCAGGTGGCTTGTGTGGAAGTCTTCATTTGTCAAAACTTTCTGTCCACAAAAAATGCATAAATTCCTTTCAATAACAAATTATAGGCTAATATATATCTAAACCTTAAGTATTCAATTATAAAACTGTAAATGGTTTCCAAAAGTAAAGTGTTTGAGAGAAAATATTTTATATTATTGAATTACCAGCAAAAGCAGGGAATTACATCTATTATGTGATATGACTGTGGGAAAATGCACTTGTACCCCTCATTAATCTCACTTAAATGTGTCCCTTTATGACATAATAGAACAAGGCACCTGGGCCTAGAAAGAAGTTCATGATGGTTTCAATATTGATAAAAAGAGGAATAAAGCTTTAAAAAGATCTTTCATTTAGAGAAAAGATTAAAGACAACTGTGGTAATTAGGTTCAGGTGCCAACTTGGCCAGGTGAAGGTGCCTAGTTCTATTGCTGTGGACATGAGCCAATGGTATGTGAACCTCATCTGTTGCTGATTACATTTGCAGTAGGTTAGGAGGTATGCCTGCTGCAATGAATGATGTTTGATGTAATCAGCTGGTGCTTAAATGAGAGAGCTCAATGTAGCACAGCCCAAGCAGCTCAGCATACCTCATGTCAGCACTTGCAGCTCAGCTCAGCCCAGGCCTTTGGAGATGCAGAAAGGAATCACCCTGGGGAAAGTTGTTGGAACCCAGAGGCCTGGAGAGAAGGCTAGCAGAGATCGCCCTGTGCCTTCCCACGTAAGAAAGAACCTCAGTTGAAAGTTAGCTGCCTTTCCTCTGAAGAACTGTATATTTTTAACTAAATAAATCCCCTTTTATTAAAAGCCAATCCATCTCTGGTGTGTTGCATTCCAGCAGCTAACAAACTAGAACAACTATATGATAAACTGCATTTGAAAAGATGGATTTTATTTTGTTCCATGGGACTATCATTTTCGTTGTTACTAATCATTTTGCCAAGATTATTTTTCTTTGTCTTGAGTAAGCTGTTAGCCTTGCTCTCTGAGCATGCCTACCTGCTCTCTACCCTGCTCTATCTCAAAATTAATCTTGCTCCTGTAGAACTGTAGAGAAAAATAACTCATACTGCAGGTAAGAAAAGAAAACAAGACGACTTCAGATACTGTTTCAAATTACTAACCTGACCTCCCTCTCTCGTCTTTCATAGATGGCTTTACTGTTACTTTCCCACTGCCCTTCCCTGAATATAAAATTCAACTACCCCCTGCTTTCCTAGGAGTTGAGTTCTACCTCTCTGCCCTACCATTATAACTACAAATAAAGTCACCCTTACCTGTTTCACATTGCCTGGTAAGGTATTTTCTTTGACAATTCCAAATTTAGAAATAATTGGACATAAAATTCTTAATCTATTTTCCTAAATTGCCCAATAATATCTAATTCCAATAGGAGCAAAGGAATAAACTCTCTTTTCCTTACAGAAAGAAATGTGTGATGTACAGGATTCCCTATGGATACACAGCCCCTCCATTAAACAGAATCACCTCTCTGTGATTTAAGAACTGCAAGCATTTCACTCTAACATGCCCGAGGCCATTCCCCATCTACCATCACTTTGCCTAGGTCCCCCTTGACTCAGGCCTTGATCACCCCAGCTACTCTCCAGCTTCCCCTTTGCATGAGAGGCCCTTAGCTCCATCACAAGCCCACTTTTCTCTAAAACACATTTCCTCCCTATTGTCCCCTGCAAGTCCCCCAAGGACATGGTGATGTGGCTGCTCAGCGCAGACCCTCACTGAAGCCTTCCCTCCCATGCTGCCAGGAATAAACAGAGCGGGGTAGGGCTCCAGGGTCAGGACAGGCATGGTCTATCGTCTATGGTAGCTTCTAGAGGAGTAGTTTCTCCAGATGCCGGAAGGGAAAGAAAAGGGGCTGTCTTTGCAATTTTCTGCCGCCAGTTTAGCAGCAAGGCCCAGGAGCAAAGGGTAGAGCCACCCTGTTCCCATGTGTCTGGAAGGGAAGTGTGGGTCACTGTCTCCCCTAGGTCACCATCTCACCTGAGCCCGAACCCCATGGAGAGGGCCTCTCTCCAGGCTCTGTTTGCTCTTGGCTCCTTCCTCTGAGCTGTGGCTCCCTAGAGCTTGGCAGAGGGGATTACCCTCAATTCTTTACCTGGACCCCTAAACTTAACGTAGGAGGAGAGAATGGTGTCAGTCAGACTCAAGCGTTCACAAAAAATGGGAGAAAATGCCCTTAGTTTCCCAAACCCACAAACATTTTTTTAAAGGGGAAAGAATGAGATATAACGGGTAGTAGAACTTATTAAAGGGAACTACTTCACCTTTAGCCACAGCTTTTCAACCAGGAGAAAATATCAATCAGCTAATTAAGATTTGTAATTATAGCATTGTCCTGGTTGATGCTGAAATTCGTAATGTAAAAGAAAGATACTTCTCACACATATTTCAGACTCAAAAGACTAGAAATAACAAATCAAATGTGTCTTGAGAAAATACTGATCAAAGATCACAAAGAAACCTTTTAAAACCAGAGCTAGGAGGAAATAAATACCAGTACGTTGCATCATTTAAAATTTATAGAGAAAAGATGAAGGTAGAACACAGGCATAGGGTTTATACTAAAATGATTTTTAAAAAGCAAGAATGAACATAAGAAAGATTTTATAAATCAAAATAGAAGGATAAAATATGAAATGAGCAAAAAAATAATGAATAGGACTGCAGAGAGGACAGAATTCATTATTTAAAGTATAGCAACTAATGAAAGATGATAAGGAAATACCATCTTGATCCTGTTAACAAAAGACAGGTTAAGCTGGAGAGGATACCTGATGTGCTTAGTACAGTAACAAAATTATTAAAGAGCTTACAATTATCCACTAAATATTTATGAAAAAAATCTGAAACTACTAAAAGCAAATATTACATATTTTAAATGCTGGGTGAGTTTTGTTCTGTCAGTCTTAAAATCATTGTGTCAATGTACTAGTTACAAGTGTGTACATAGTAAAATAAAGATACAAATTTATCAAATGGATAAATGAAGAGATGGCTATATCCATTGCAAAGGAGTCTCCAAAGAACACAGGAAAAGTGGGGTAATCGTTGTGATGCCAACCACAAAGGAGAAAGGAGGGTGCAGGCAGGACTAAATACAGGCAGCCTCTGCCAATAACCATCCAAGCAAAATAACCCTAATGAAATATTTGAGGAAATAATTTTAACTCCATCAACAGAGGAAAAACTTTCAATTTTGTTCAACTATCTCACAGGTCAAACCTATGAATATAGTAGTGAGGAGAGCCTCAGCCAAGTCACACTTTTCCTTGGACACGGTCAGGTGCCAAGGACAGGAGTTTGTGGGCTATGGGCACACATTTACAAAAGGAGTGGGAGGCTAGAAATAAACTCATGTGAGTAGTGCTTAAACTAATAATTATACAATGAGGTAACATCTTTAAGCACCAAATTGGCAGAGATAAAAAGGCAGTATAGGATGGGTGAAGGTTTAGGAAACAGGCACTGTCATCCTTTGCAGGTCAAGGTAAGTTAGAGCAACCTATTTAGAGGGCAATTCAGCAGGAATAAACAAATTAATTAACCAAGAGCCCTCATGCTAGCAAGTCCACTTTTAAGGCTTGTCTAAAGACATGCACGGGTTTCCAAAGGCATTTATGTACAAGGATAGCAAGATTCCACCAACAGACAACCTGTAAAATAAATCTTGAACGTCGCAGACTGGAAAACAATGTAATCATGAAAGAGTGGAAAAGCATTTATGAATATATGTATGCTGGTAGGAACCGTCCTCAAGCTTTAAGTTTAAAAAAGGTTCAGAATAGCATATATGGTATACCCCCATTTTTATCTTTTAAAAGAACAATATCTATACATGATGAATATACATGCTTGCATATTCATCAGAAACTATCAAAATTGATCATCTCTGAAGCACCATTGATTATTTCTGTGAAAGAAAGTTACTTTAGAGAAGGGGAGGGAAGGAGTGAGGGAGGGAAGAAGGAAGGATGGATGGAAGGAAGGAAAGAAGGAAGTCAAAAAAAGGAGGGAGGGAAGAACACTTTTTAAAAGAACATGAATTAACATAAAAGCTCAGAATTTTCATGCAAAATTACTGGAAAATGTAAGATTACAATTTTCTCCAACACTCATTAGAAATCCATTCATACTCATGTAAAATTTTATACTACTGCATTTACAAATTGTATTTTCATATTCTGCTCTTCAAACATAATATAGCCATGGGGGTCATTACTTTATTTGTTCAGGAAAGATTAAAAGGCCAAGCATAATGTTGTTGTGTTGCCTTTTCATGAATTTATTTCTTGTTTCATAAAAGCAATATCCTAATGCTCAGGTTAGACCTCTCACTGCCATCTTAGACTCAATAGTAGCAAAATCTGGAAGCCTACACTAACCCACTATGATTTTGTGAAGCAACTTATCAGCAGAGCCTTGGACAAAGCAAGAGAGAAGGAAGCTTTGGGGCTGTCAACAGAAGTGGGGATCACCTTCCCATCCACATTCTCCCTAGAAGGCTGGACCACCCGGTGGAGACTCCCTCCTTCCCATAGCCATCCAGAGCATCCTGCTCACTCACCTCACTTATGCAGCCCAAGAACTCAGAGGTCCTCATTCCAGGCCCTCCCTTGGAGAGAAGTGGAAAATTATAGGGAGGCAAGAGAGGGAAGGGCTGTGTTTAAAGAATATAATTTTATTTTTCTGAAACCATGGGGCCAAATGGACCTTTGTTATAAATAGCTGTGTGTGTGTGTGTGTGTGTGTGTGTGTGTGTGTATGCATGTATGTGTACATGTGTTATAGCATTGCAGGGGACTCGGGAAGGCCCAGGTGCAAATACAGTTCCCCAATCTGTGGAGCCTGCCTGTGACCCACTTAACCAAGGGAAAAGCATTGTCTCCACCATGGTACCACCAGGCTGATTTAATTATAAGTGGAACAGGGGTGATAGACTCCCATTCATACAGCTCATCCTTGTTGCTGCCCTTCACTGCTTGAAATAAATCCACCCTGAGAATCCCCCTTTCAGACATGCCTGGGAGGTGTGAATGAGAAACTGCTCAAAGTCTTCCCAGTCTATTCCCTCAGGCCAGATCCCAAATAGCCTCTGCATGAGCCATCACCATGACCTTCAAAATAGTAAGAAGTAAGGATAAGACTTGGCACCACTCACTAGCTGAGCAGCTCGCATAACTAATGAATTGTCCCGAGTTGTTGCCTCCTCTGTAAAATTAAAATGATGAAAATATCCAGCATGCACAACCATGGTGAGGACAAATATGATCTTTGAGAAAGGTGAGGGTCTTAACCATCTGGAGCCAGTGAAATGCTGACCTATCTCGCAGGCCACCGGACAACCCCCTGTACCCTGGCCCTTCCAAGGTGTGCTAGGATAACATTAATCCTAGGACTTGCAAACCATTCCCACAGCACCATGGCCACCTGTTCTAGAACCCTCAGGTGGGGGAATATTCACACATCAATTTTGACTAGGTTATAATAAATGTGTTAAAAATACTTCTTATTATATTTTCAGCGATTTTAAATAGTAAATCTGGTCCACTGGACATGCAGTCACCTTCACCAGTGGTACTCAGAGGATTCATCATACCCAACAGCATCAGGGCCTTCCACTTCAATCCCCCATGCCTCTGCTCAGGTCTCACGTTCACTGGGAAAGCCTTTCCCTGTTCTCAGCAGATGACTACTCATCCTCCCAGGTCTGCTAAATCCTTGATGAAATCAACCCTGGCAGTCATGGCAATTCCACCAGCCTTAGCATCTCCTTCATTCTTACTCTTCCTAATGTTGCTTTAGAACCCATGCTATCCTTCCTATATTTTTAGATTTCTTTTTCTATATGTCCAGTCTCTCATCTATAGTGTAAGCGTCAGGAAGGATCTAAATATTAAACTGGAGATCTTCATAAGTACAGAACTGAACTTTTACACACTTGATGTGAGATTTATATGTATGCATGTAACTGATATTATGATTATAATAGTATATAGAAATCTAACTTTTAATAAAATGACACACTAAGAAAGATATTTCAAAAGTCAGATTTCTTACGCCAATATTCATAGCAGCATCTTTCACAATAATCAAAAGGTGGAAGCAATCTAAGTATCCAACAACATATGAATGCATAATCAATGGCACATACATAGAATAAAATACATTCAGCCATAAAAAATGAATTAAATTCTGGTACATGCTACAACCTGAGTGAACAGTGAAAACATCATATTGAGTGAGATAAGCAGATACAGAAGGACAGGTATTATATGATTCCACTTATATGAAATAACTAGAATATGAAAGTTCATAAAGATAGAAAATAGAGTATAGGCCACAAGGGGCAGAGTAGGGGAGGGGAAAAGGGAGTCAGTGCTTAATGGGTACAGAATTTCTGTTTGGGGTGATAGAAGAGTTTTGGTAATGGAGAGTGATGACAGTAGCCCAACACTGTGAATGTAATCAATACCACTGAACTGGACACTTGAAAGAAGTTAAAATGGGAAATTTCACATTGTATATAAGTTATAATAAAAAATTCAGATTTTATTGTACACTTCTAGTATACTTCTAATTTATTTAGGAAAACTGAAAATACAATTCAGTACATATTGAAAAATCTATTACCATACTGAACATTGGAGGTGGTATTAAAATATTTTAAAATTGTCTCTAGCCTCAAGACATTTATAATCTTATAGGAAAAAGAAGAGATCTAAAAGAGGGCAGAATCTGATAAATGGCACAAAAGAATGTCATTTTGTAGAAACTGGAAAATGCTGGAGAACCACGATAAACTCTGGACAAGGGTGTGGCATAAACCAATCTTTCAATTTGATATAACTGGGTTCTGCTTTTGAAAGGTAAATCAGGTATCAGAGTTACAGTTGGAAAAAACTGGGTGATGTTGCTGAAAGAACATGGAGAAAGCTGCTGGGAAATGATTCTCCACTGGTCTCTCGCGTTCCTGCATGTCTTTTAAGTAAGGGACTTGACTGTCTTTGTTCCCATCTATCTTTTCAAGTATGTTTGCACAGCAACCAACTTTGAAATATAGAGATGAAATTTCCCTCTGGAGAAAAGAGCAGGGATACCTACCGAACCAAATAATAGATTTGGGGTCCCTAAGCTCAGGTTCTTCTCTTGACAACCCACTGCATTTACAGGTGTCAAATGACCCACTTTGTGTCACTCTATGGGAATTGAGATCTAGGGACTGGCACCAGATATGTTTATGCTCACATTGCCTGCTGCGCCATGAAAAAAAGTCTCTTAGCTCAGACTCAAGAGTCTCATGTCTTCTGCCAGCATCCATGAAACTGTCAGCCAGACCAACTCATTAGCTTGGAAGTAGGGTAAAGTCTCAGACCCTTTACAGTTCCTGACAAAGTTTTCTGTAAAATCCTTATGAAATGAAATGAGAATCCAGGTAACATAAATCTTCCTAGAAGGGCCTTTAAGAACCTAAAAATCATAAGCCAGCAAAAAAATAAAAAAACAAAAAGCAAAAAAACTGAACGCATTAAGTAAAAAGTCAGTAGAGAATTAATAAATTTAAAATATCCAAAAGGGAACT
>PVIY010062072.1:0-10999 GCA_004026745.1 Myrmecophaga tridactyla | reverse complement strand
TTCACAGGAAAGTCTTTCAACCTGCTGGGTCTCACCCTCAGGGAAAACTGACGCAGGTGACTCCTTCCCCCGATAGGAGGCCAGTTTAGTCCAGGAAAACCCGGCTGGAGTCTATAATACCTTAGGGTGGGGAGGGAAAAGGCACCATACAAGCAGGGCAAGAAACAAGAAAACAAAAACTGAAAAATTATCCTCTGTTAAACAAAACCTAAGCTAGAGGTCCAGAAAAAGCTGAAGGTCAAAGAACAGATAGACAACAAATTCATCTAGCAAGAAAACCCTAGGTAAGAGAAGTGAAAACAATCTCCAGAATAAACTAATTAAGGTAATTAGATGTCTAGACACCAGCAAAAAATAACAAATCACACCAGGAAAATTGAAGATATGGCCCAGTCAAAGGAACAAATAGTAGGAGGCTTTAACACACAACTTTCAATAATGGATAGAATATCTATTCAAAAGATCAATAAGGAAATACAAGACCTGAATGACATTCTAAACCAAGTCTCAATAACTAAAAATAATGAAATCATACAATGTATATTCTCTGACCACAAAGAATTGAAACTAGAAATCAATAACAGAAGGACAAATGGAAAATATGCAAATGTGTGGAAATTAACCAACACACCCTAAAACAGACAATGGGTTAAAGAGGAAATTAGGGAATATCTTGATGTGAATGAATATTTAAATATAATCTATCAAAATTTACAGAATACAGCAAAGGAAGTGTTGAGAGGGTAATTTATCATTCTAAACACTTCATTTAAAAGAGAAGAAAGACTTCAAAACAGAGATTTAACCACAAAACTATGAGAAATAGAGAAAAAAGAGTAAACTGAACCCAAAGTGAGCAGAAGGAAGTAAATATCTAAGATTAGAGTGGGGGGATGGGAAATGAAATAAAAAACAAGCAAACTAAAACAATAGAAAGAATCAACAAAAACAAAAGCTGTTTCTTTGAATAGATCAATAAACTGACAAGAAAATAGGGTTAAATAACTAAAGTCAGATATGAAAAAGAAGCCGTTACTACTGAACCTGCTGAAATAAAAAGGAATATGAGATTAAAATGAACAATGGTGCGCTAATAAATTACCTAACCTAGATGAAATGGACAAATTCTTAGAAACACACAAATTACCTACTACATTGACTCAAGAAGAAATAGAAAACCTAACAAACCAATTAATAAAGAGATTCAATCAGTCATCAAAAACCTCCCAATAAATAAAAGCCCAAAACTAAATGGTTTCACAAGGAATTCTACCAAACATTCCAAGAATTAAATAAAATTCTACACAACTCTTCAAAAAACTGAAGAGGAGGGAACATTCCATAGTTCATTCTACAAGACCAGCTTCATCCTCACACTAAAGCTGCATAAAGATATCACAGGAAAAGAAAACCACAGACAATATCTTTTACAAATATAGATGAAAAGATATTCAACAAAATACTGGCCAAGTGAATCCAACAGAATACTGTAAGAATTACACACCACAATCAAGTAGGATTTACCCTTAGAATGCAAGGTTGGCTCAATGTAAGAAAATCAATTAATGTAATATACTACATTAGCACTATGAAGGAAACAAAACACATGATTTCTCAATTGATACAGAAAAGATATTTGACAAAATCCAGCCCTCCACCTTGATGAAAATAGTTAGAACACTAGTAATACAAGAAAACTTCACCAACACCATAATAGGCATATATGACAAGTCCACAGCTAACATCTAATTTGATGGTGAAAGACTGAAAGTTTTCCCTCTGAGATCAGGAACAAGACAACAGTGTTCATTGTCACTGTTATTAAACATTGTACTATAAGTTCTTGCCAGAATAATTTGCAAGAAAAAGAAACAAAAAACATCCACATTGGAAAGGAAGAGTAAAACTTTCCCTATTTGCAGATAATATGATCCCATATACTGAAAATCCTAAGAAATCTACAACAAAGCACCTAAAGCAAATAAACTAATTCAGCAAATTGTGGGGGAGGGTGCAAGCTTATATCCAAAACTCAATAGTGATTTTATACACAAGCAGTGAACAATCAGAAGAAGAAATAAAGAAAAAAATCCATTCACAATACTAACTAAAAGAATCAAATATCTAGGAATATATCTAACCAAAGATGTTAAGGGCTTGAACACAGAAAACTACAACACATTGCTAAAAGAAATCCTAAAAAAATGGAAGGATATTCCTTGTTCATAAATTGGAAGACTAAATACCATTAAGATGTCAGTCTTACCCAAAACAATCCACAGATTCAATGCAACCTCAGCAAATTTTCAACAACCTTCTTTGCAAAAATGGAAAAGCCAATCACCAAATGTATGTGGAAGGGTAAGGGGCCACAAATAGCTAAAGCCATTTTGAAAAAAAATAAAGCTGGAGGACACATACTTCCCTATCCTAAAACTTATTACAATGTCACAATAATCAAAACAGCATGGTCCTGGGTGGTGCAATGGTGGCTCAGTGGCAGAAACCTCATCTGCCATGCTGGAGATCTGGGTTCGATTTCTGGAGGCTGCCCATGCAAACAAACAAATAAATAAATAACAACAACAAAAAAAAAACAGCATGGTCCTGACACAAGGACAGACGTAGAATCCAATGACTCAAATTGAGGGCTCAGAAATCAACCTTTACATTTGTGGCTAACTAATTTTTGACATGGGTGCAAATAACATTCAATTGGGAAAGAATAGTCTCTTTAACAAGTGGTGTGGTAAAAAGCAGAACTCTGTTTGCATAAAAAAAATTAAATTAAATTAAAAAATGAAATATCACCCCTACCTCACACTTTTACCAAAATCACTCAAAATTGAGCAAAGACCTAAACATAAGAGCTAGCACTATCAAACTTTTAGAAGAGAAAATAGAGAAGCATCTTCAGTAACTTGGGTTAGATAATGCTTTCTTAAACTTTACACTCAGAGCACAAGGAACAAAAGAAGAAATAGATAAATGGGACCTCATCAAAATTAAAAATGTTTGTGCATCAAAGAACGTACATGATGAAAGTAAAGCAACAACATACACAGTGGGGGGGAAATATTTGGAAATCACATATCTGAAAAAGTTTTAATATCCAGAATATATAACGAAATCCTTCAACTTAACATTAAAAAGACAAATGACCCCATTTAAAAATGGGCAAAAGAAAGAAAGGAAAAAAATGAGCAAAAGAGTGGCCAGAAAACGGCCAAAAAGCACATGGAAAGGTGCTAAACATCATTATCCTTTAGGAAATGCACATTAAAATCACAATGCAATACCATTTCACACACATTAGAATGGCTGCTATCAAGAAATGGAAAATAATAAGTGTTGAAGAGGATATGGACAAATAGGAACATTCATTCATTGCTGGTGGCAATGTAAAATGGTGCAGCCACTTTGGAAGACAGTTTGGCAGTTCCTCAGAAAGGTAAGTATAGACCTACCTTAGGCCCTAGCAATCTCACAGAAGGTATAAACCCAAAAGCATTGAAAGCATGGACTTGAATAGATAGTTGCATACTGATGTTCATAGCTGCATTATTCACAATTTCCAAAAGAGGGAAGCAACTCAAGTGCCCATCAACCAAAGAATGGATAAGTAAAATGTGATATATGTATACAATGGAATATGTAGAAAGGAATCAAGTCCTAATACAAGTGGAAACATGGATGTACACTGAAGACATCATGTTGAGTGAAATATGCCAGAGACAAAAGTACATGTATTGTATAGGAATATGGAATAAGATAGGAAATAACAGCAAATTCATAGTATCAGAAACAAGAATATAGGCTACCTGGGGCCAGAATGGGGGTAGGGAATGGGGAGTTAATACTTAACTTGTAAAGAATTTCTATTTGGAGTGATGGAAAAGTTTAATAATGAATGATGGTGATGATAGCATGAAATTGTGAGTGTAATTCACAGCACTGAATTTGAATGCAATTAAACAGGAATATTTTCTGCTGTGTATGTCACAAGAATAAAATTTTTTTAAAAGCAACATAGATCTGCACAACACAAACAGGGAACCCTAATGTAAACCGTGGACTATAGTTAACAGTAAAAATATAACAAAATTCTTTTATTAATTGTAACAAATATGCCACGCTAATGCAAGGGTTAATAACAGAGGAGTGTATGGAAAGTATCTTCTGCATGATTTTTCTGCAAACCTACAACTTCTTTAAAATAAAAACAAATAAGTCTGATAAAACAGAGGCTGCATTCCTTAGAAGTCAGGTCCAATGGCGAGAAAGGCAAGTGCAAGATGAGAGTGGCAGTAGTAAAACATCCCACAAAGTGTTGGTGAGGGCCCCCAGACAAGAACAGAGGGCTAGTATAAGTGGCAGCACGCAATGAGTTAGAGAGGTGAGGACAGAGGTGCTGGGGTAATTAACACACTAGCAAACAAAAAATAAAATAAAGTGAAGAGGAAATCATCTCCACAGTGATTATAAAATACTATGATGGAACAAGTTAATAGTAGTGGAAAAATAAACGTTAAATCTTTCTAAAATGAATTCCCTTGTTAGTTACTCTGAAGTCAAAGGAATGAAATAATTATAATTTTGAATATCTTAAGAACTGAAATTTATCTTCTAGGCAGTCTGTATAAGGGAAATATTGAGTGCATCACTTAATGAGATTCCCTAAAGTGATGCAGTTGTGTTTTAAATCGTTGCACTTATATTTCAATCACATTCCCAAAATCATTATTTTTAAGTGTAATCTAGATACCCACCCTGGGGGGATGATTTAAGAACTTCCCTACTTTTTTGCTCCCTACTTCCTAGTATATGAAATTGAAACTATCCAACCAATCAGATTTAGATGATGTTCATTTGGGTAAAATTCAAAATCCATATACTCTTTCTCAAAGAAAATAGAGAGAACAAGGTGTTACAGAGAGAAACTGAGATTGAAATAATTGAGTTCTTTCTCCCTTTGTTACTTTATTTCTAAGCAACTGAAAATATAAAATCTCTTTTTATTTCAGCTAGAGGAAGATGAAAATGTGTGAGAAATAATAGGAGTACTTTCTCTACTGCATTCTCTTTTTCTCAAGTAAAGCATTTCTTTCATTAAAAATAAATCAATTCTGCTCTATAACTCAAAAATGAGTGGAAAATTAACACAGCAACAAGAAAAAGTTTGACATGGTGGATGACAGATTTTCAAAATAGACTTGTCTTGCATATTATGTTTCAGTCAAGCTGCTGGGCAAACAGGTCAGAGTATAACCTGCATATATACTTCATAAATTGAATAGCATAGGATGGGATGGGATAGGACAGGACAGGATATAGTTCAGAAATGGGCAGTCTATATCTCAAAGTATGCTTTTCTCTGAATGCATATCCAAGAAACACGCTATTATTTTAGAACGTATAGCTTTGTAAAAGTATCAACAGCAGCATTTTATGGAAGAACAGAGAAATTTAGGCAGGTTTAGGCCATAGACTACTATTGTTACATTTTATAATAACAGTGTGTGCACATAATTTTGAGGGCCAGTTGATGCCCTTTGAAAATGTGCCCATTAAAGACTATAATTTTTGTGCTAAATTATTGCCATTCATAAATGGGGCTTTCTAATGGAATCGTTGATGAGCTTAACCACTATATACATGTGGACAAAGTCTGCAATTTTAATGGAAATAGTCAATACCATGACTGGTACACAACCACTTAGTAGGGAAATTGGAAATTTAATTTCGATCAGATGAACAAAAAATGAAGAAGAATGCTTGAAGTGGTAGCATTAAAAACACCAATGATTAAAAACATTTGGAACCTTTGCTTACCCTTCAAAGGCATTTGTTACCATGGTTTTTAAAGACCTCTGAAAGCTTCAGCTGTGTCCACAAGCGCTGCCAAGAAATAGTGGTTCTATACTGATTTTATTTGTCAGATGCATTTGTCTTAATTATCTCCAAGATAAAGATAACTTGGCCAAAAAAGAAAAAAATTCAAAGAATAACCACTGCCATTTCACAGGTAGAAATAGCATGATTCTCCTTTTCTGAGCCCTTCTTTAAAAGCACGTATGAATGTATGTGCACACACCTAACTTTCCTACTGTTTATTAAAGAGTGGCGGGCACTTAAAACTGGTCATGGGGATGGCATTTGTACATGGAAGGTTTCCAGGTCTTGGCCTTAACAGTTGTACTACTGTCTTTCTTTCCCTCTGATTACAGCCAGAAGCCAAACATCTGGCAAATTTATCAATACCTGAGGGTAAAGCCTTTCTTTTACAAATGCTTTCATTAAAAAAAATTTCATGATAGCTCATATGTGTGCACATTAAAACTCTCTTGCCCTCTGAACTCAACTGTTTTATTTCTTTTTTGTACAACACGCATGCTGCCACAGGATGGAGAGTAAAGAATAGAAGTAGAAATATTGGATGGCACAGGCAAGCTCTGGATCAGAAAAGGAGCTTATGAGTAATTTGGAAAAAAAAAAACACTTTGTTTTTGTTTGACCATCATAAAAACACTTGCATTTGTTCCTGCAGTTTACTGTTTGTACAGCTTGATGCCAGCCTAGTCTCTTCTAAATTGTAAGCTCCCAGAGAGCAGCATCTGATCCTGTTGAGCTCACTGGTGATTCTTCTGTTAGAAGGGCCTTGAATAAGCATTTTTGATGATGAGTGTTTCTTATAAGGTTTGGGTAAAATCCAGGGACCTCTTATATTATTATGAGAATCAAGAGGAAGTCTTTGGAATTACTTCCCTATTATTAATAATGTACAACCTTCAGGAAGTACTTAAACTGTTTTTCCACCAATTTTCTTGAAAATTAATTGAGGAAATTGACTCAACCCCCACCACTGGACTGTCTGCAGAATGTTGATTCTTTTTCTCTGATGACTGGATAATTCTATCTGGATACTCACCTGTCTCCTCAAACTCAGCCTGTCGAGACTGAATTTACTGTAACAACTACTAACTGGCCTTCCTCTTGCTTTTTCTAGTTCAATTGATGATATCATCATTCTCCTTCTCTTCGGTCCTCTTTACCTCCTTTCTCTCCCAGATACCCCATATTAAATCTTCTCAAAGCAATATATATTCTTTCTTTATAAGCTCTTTCATTCAACTCTCATTTTGCTAACACCAAAAAAGTCTAGATTTTCAGTATGTCTAGGTGATTTGAATATCAGGCCAATTAGTCTTCATGCTTTCATTCTCTCCCCTCTCTGGTTCGTCCTATGTGCTTCTGGCAGAGTAACCTTCATTAAAGATAATTTTCATCATCTCTCTCTCATGATTGAAAAATTTAATGATTTTGTATGACTACACTCCACAGACTAATCTTAACCTTCCTTCCCTTCCTTTATTTACTCATTGAGTGACTCTTACATGCATAGCCTTCCTTTGAGCCTCCCTTTGAGGTACTCATAGTTAGTAAAGGAGAGGACACACATACACAGATATCTTGAACAAACAGCAATGGGAAAAAACGGTGTGTAGGCCCATGGAAGAGAAAATGGTTGCACTTGCATCAGAGAAGATTTGAGGACTACCAATTTTGAATAAGACAAGAAGGATTTGTGCAGCTGAATAAGGAGAGAAATTCCCAGCAAATAAATGGGATGGGCACATTTGAGGAACAGTATGTAGTTCAGTTTCTCTGGAATGTCTAGTCCAGAAGTAGAAATAGGGACTTGCAAATTACTAGAAAGATAGGTTAGAACAAGACCGTAGAAATCTGTAATAGTAGTCTAAGGATTATTCCATGGGCCATAGAAGAGTTTAAAGGATTCTGTATAAAGTATTTGCCTGATTAATTTGCCTTAAGAACATAATAGACTGGCAGTGTACAGAATGACTTGGATGAAGGAGAAGCCACAGGCAAAAAGAAAAATTTGATTATTGCAACGATCCTGGTGACAGGTAATGGGGCTAATTCTGAGTAATGGAAATTGGGTGGATATACAGTTAAGAGACAGACCAAATAGAAGTGCATGACTGTTCTAGTGGGAAATGTCAGGGACGAGGACTGAAAAGTGAGGTGATGAAGAAAACTAACTTCAAGGATTTGAAGCGTGGATGCTGAAGGATGGTGATGGCCCTGATATTACCAGCACTTAAGGGCGGCTGGTGTCCGATGGAGGCACACAGACATCCCTAAGAAGCAGGGTGGGGGCAGGAGCTAGGCTGAGTAGTTCCTTGCATAGCTGTGATTCTGTATGTCTAAAATAAGTACAAGACTGCTTAAGAAATGGGTGAAGAAAAGGCCAAGGAGGAGAAAGGAGAAAAGACTGCAGACCCTGGGGAATGCCTATTTTTACAGAGCTGATGGGAGAAAATAAGGTCCAAGGCTGATTTATTCCATTTCTCCTGAGCATTTCTTGTTTCATATTATTCACATTTCTGGAATTCTTTTCCAAACTCCTTATTGCCTAGAAAAAAAAAAAACATTTCTTTCCAAGCCTATATTAAATATACCATTTTTGTTAATGCTTCTTTTGACGGCCAAACCCAGTGAACTTCCTTCCTTCTCTGAGTTCCTCTAGTAGTCATTATGTACTGGTCTTTTGGCCTCTCAGCTTATTCTATTATTTATCAGGGAAGTACACAACACTATTAAAAGCACTGGAGACAAAGCAATAAACAAGGGAGACAAGAAATCAGCCCTCACCTAGGGCTGATTACAGCCAAGTTTGGGCATTTTTAAGAGGAGGTGGGAGTTGGTGAAGATAGACAATGATCAACCAAGTGGATCTATAGAAATCTTCACTAGGGTTAAAGGGCCTTAAAGGAAAACAAGACAGGGCAATGGAGTGTAGCAAGCCTAGGGCCAATAGTGTGTAGGATTCCTCTTGGTGTGGTTCTTGGGGAAGGCATCTCTGAGAAAGTGACATTGACATTCACATCACAGAGATGTGAATGACAAGATGCCAGCCAAGTGAAGATCCAGATGTTCTGAGCAAAGAAGTGCTGAAGTTCTGAAGAAGGTATATTCATGGTGAGTTGAAGGAAGTGGAAGGCCAAGTTGATTATAGGAAATGGGAGGAAAGATAAGTAGAAATAAGAGTATGTAAGATACGTCAAGCCGCAGAAAGGAAGGTAGAAGTTACTTCAAGTGCAGTGAGGCTTTTTCAGAAGAAGACCACATGATCTTATTAACTTCTCTAACAAACTCCTACCACTATTGCATGGAGACTAGGCTATCAAGGGCCAAGTGTGGAAATAGGTACGCAAATATTGAATATTTTGTGTGGCTGTATGGTTAGGATCTCAACCTTGCACTGTATCTCTGAAAGGACCCCAGAGAATAAATAAATGAGTAGATGAAGAGAGCATTGTCCACATCAACTCATCCCTTCTCACCATTCTGTTGATCTTTTCCAGACATGAGTGCACAGCTAAAACATCTGGGCAGACCAGAGGGTGTACTTTCCACTTGATGTGAAAATGAATCCACCTTGGGTGGGCAAGGGTGAGTTCCTAGACCCAAAAGAACCAATCATTTTTACTATAGGTCTACAATGTAGAAGGAGACAGCTAAATGGGGCTGAGGTTCTTGAGAAATTAAACTCTGCTTATTCTCAGTTGTTGTCAAAGGAGCTATCCAGGGTGCTGGAGTGACTCACCAAGAAGCCTTCTAAGACCTGGTTATTAAACTGTCCATTACCCTTGTCGAACCTAAGGCGCCTTTTGTGTTGAGCCTTAACCAAACTCTACCCCTGATACTATGTCCTCCTGATCTTAGCTGGCCTGTAAGTCGACACCTGCCCTGGACCTTGTGTGTTTGGTCTAATGTGGAGCAACTTTTAGATAAACCATATAAATAGAGTATGGAGTGGCAGTGTAGTGGTGCATAGATAAGCTTAGGCCTCCTCTGTGCCTCATAATCACTTGAAATAATAATATAAGGAAGGAAAGTAAGCTCAGTAGAGTCCTTTGTCCTTAGAATAATACTCAAAGGTAATACCTGATTCCTGTGCCTCTGTAACCAACTCTGCCTGCATAACTCATCCCAGAATCTCTGCCAAAACACATTTTAAGGAACACTGATTCTTTACTTGCAATGATTAATAAATTCATATAATATCCACCTTCACTTCTCTCCCTTAAATAGTGTTATTGACTTTGCCTTAAAAAAAACATGTTCAGCTGGAGGTCATTGCTATAATTTCTTCGGTAGTCGTTTCTACAATACATGGTGGGTGAAAATGTGTATGCTAGTCAGTCATACACTACCTCTGCAATTAAAACTTAGAGCACTAGAATAACCTGATGGATACTCATTTCTCACTCTCTGCTGTAGTAACAAGAAAACCAAGGAGACTGCAGCATTTTCAGAACTTTCCACATGTCAGATTCTTCACTGTCCTTAAATGTGTTTAAGGGGACAGTGTGACTTATAAAGAGTCATAGAAGTCCAGTAAAACTTTTTAGTGTCAAGTTATCAAAACCAGGATGAGAAAATGAGACTAAAAACCATTAGAATGTCTCTTTTGTATGCTTAAGAAAATCAAATGTATGGAAATGCCATTAAATTAGACATGATATGAATTATTTTGTTTTACACAATCTAAGATGAAATACTTGGCCCAGAATTATGAATTGTTTTATATAATGGTAAATTACTTTGTAAATTTTCATTCACACAATGCTCCACACTCTACCTGACCTCCTGGCCTTCACAAATGCTTGTTCATGTAACTGAACACTCCCCCCCTCCTCCTTCACCTTTTCACTTGACTCCAATTACAAAATTAAGTCAGGAAGCATTCTCTGAGAGCCTAACCTGCTCCCCTCTAAAACTGAGTGACATCTGCTGTGAGATCCACCCCACCCCCACCAGTTCTGGGTGATGTCTGCATTCCCATGAGACACCAAAAATAGGAGAAGTTTGTACCCCTGTGAGACCCCAACCCACCCCCAGACTAGGACAGAGTGACATCTGTACTCCCATAAGACCCTGATCCATTCCCATCAGAGCAGGGTGAGTTCTC